>OLKM01002864.1:0-16049 GCA_900291075.1 Melanogrammus aeglefinus | reverse complement strand
GACTCTTGTGCTGCGGTTATCTCTCAGCCCGTTATGGTTTTTCTGGTGGTCCCCAGTCTGGTCCCCTCCCAGTCTAGTGTGGTCCCATCCCAGTCTAGTCCGCCCCCCTCCAAGTCTTGTCCGGTTCCCCCACATTCTAGTCCGGTCCCCACAGTCCAGTCCCGTAACCTCCCAGTCTAGTATGGTCCCCCCATTGTGTTGTCTAGTCCGGTACCCGGCCTAGACCACGGGAATCATCACCACTGGCAAATTTTACAACATAATATACAACAGTGTTGCTCATTTTAAATGCAAAGAACGATACGTTTTCCAACGCTGGAACATTTGTGTTCTATTTAAGTGTTTAGTTTCGTTCAGATTGGGAGATATGATTCTACAAACTGCAACGTGATTATAATATGACATTATGACAACAGGATTTGATGGCATTCATGCAGAACAATATTTATTATATCGTTCATCCAAAACCATATATATTCTATCGTTCATTCAGATCCTTATATATTCTACCATTCATGCAGAAAAATATATATTTTATCGTTAATGCAGAACCATATATATGCTATCTTCTCCCGCTGATCATTTGCTGATCCAAGTGTTGATCAACCAATGAATGAGCCATCTGTTAGCTGCGGTTATATCTTTATCGCTTTATATTTTCACAACAAGCTCCAGAGTCTCAGTATGACTACGAAGGAATCCCAGGTGAGGCATGTCGGTTATTATAAGTTAAACAGTCCTGGTCTCTGGCTCGCCAGCAGGCTAACACGTCAGCTCCTAGCTAGGGTTAGCATCACAGCCTGTAGCTCGTCGTGGCTAGCTACAACAAGAGGGCAGATTATTGCGATTCGTCTGAATCGTGGCGATAGCTAGGTTAACAGCTGATCCGTTTGATCGATTACTCACGCATAACTGATTGGCCCATTCCTGCATGTTTGAAGAAGTGGGATAGCAGCTGCTGTGATGTAGCTTAGCAACTGTCAGTGTCAGCTAGCCCGGCGCTATGCTAAGTCTCCAGCGACAAACTAAGACATGACCTTCCGAGTCGAGGCTTAAGGAAGCCCTCACCAGAACTGTTAAGCTCTTAATCTACCGGCCTATTTTGAACTCTACCTAGAAGACTTAAGGTACTCACGGGGGTTAAATGAACTCACAGGACACAGCTGGAAGAACAGCAGCAGAACGGCTCAGCAGAACGGCTCACCGCGGACAGTCTGACGCTCCTCCCTCAAGCTCCACTTCCGGAAACTTTTTTCAATCACACCTGGAGTTCATCTAAGCTTCATTCACACCTGGAGTTCATCTGAGCTTCATTCACACCTGGAGTTCATCTGAGCTTCATTCACAATTCGAGTTCATCTGAGCTCCATCCACACCTGGAGTATCATCTGGGCTTCATTCACACCTGGAGTCCATCTGAGCTTCACCACACATGGAGTTATTCTGAGCTTCACCACACCTGGAGTTCACAGATCCATCCCGAGATAGAGGGGCGGTCAGAGTCCATCCTAGGTGCATTGCAATAATCCAATAATAAAGTTGTGTGATGATAGCTATAAAGGTGTATGATAGTTCGCCATGTATTATTTTGAGATCAGCTACAATCAGAAAAGCTAATTCAATACAGAGAGCTCTGCGTTGAAACTATATTGTGTTTAGCCGCTCATGAGCTAAAAATAGGCCTGTAATCACCCCCATACAAGAGGAGAACATGGTGCTCGAAGAATGGAACAATACATTTGATGAATCAGACTAATGAATTGCATTTCGGAGGAAAATATTTATTACAACTTAACACCATTTCACTTGACAGCATCGTGAAAACAATGTTGCAGTATTGCTATTTAATGCATACAAATATCACAATGTCAAGCACTTAATACATTGAACCAATGTTTTAGAGAAGATAAAGATTATAGCAAAAAAAAAAATTACTTTTCATGTTGGCCAGGAACTTTTTTTTTTTAAGACCTTGGGAAATAGTGAGAAGGACCACAAGTGGGTAAGCAAGATGAATTCACTCAAGGGGTTTTCTGAACAAATCATTTAGCTTGAGCCAATTCAACATTGAAAGCCATTTTGATAGTTTAGGTGTTTGCATGTAATATAATTCCATATTGGGATCCTGGGTTTGGGACAGTGATGAGCGACAACTCATCTTGGTATTTGAAGAAGCTGCTGTTGAAACAGTTAAAAGAACATGTCTTTGAACAATCTAAGTAGTGCAAACATGCCTGTTTGCAGAATGAATCCACCATTTGTTGTTGCGGCAACCTGCCATCCTTTGGATCGTATACAGTAGACACATATTAGACCTTCCTTCTCTTACATACTTACAACACTCCAAACATACTCATGATGCTATATCCTTTCATAAATAAATAAATAAGATCAACACAACATCCCCACTGTTTTTTGAAGTTATAACCTGAATATTATTTAAATAATATTTACATGAGAACACATGGTAACTTTCCCCCCATTAGTTTTGCTGTCCGGCTCTGTTTCATCGTTTGTTTTCAAATTGTCTCCAAAACGTGTCAAATGGTTTGCTAACATTTGAAGGAGCAATTTTATCTATTTAACAATTTTACATCAGTCATTTGAAAAGCTTTATAAAATATGAAAGAAATGCATGCAGCTCTTTAAAAAGATAAAAAGTTAGATTATTTTGAAGGTATGACCTTCCAAATAAGCCTTACAATGCAATTCCCACCTTTCAACCTGCAAAGACATGTCCTAGATCCTAAACCTGTTAATAACGCAACCTCCACACCCATATCATGATGCAAATATGGTCCTCATTAAAAAAATCATCAAAAAATAACCTTTCCTCTCAAATATTATTATTATTTGCAAAACTGATAACTCATCTTAAGGGACAGATTAGATGGAATTCAGTGAATACAACAAATGTGTATATTGATCATTACAAACTGAAAATCTATTTACTAATTCATTCCACAATCACAATTAAATGGGATGCATGTCATTTTAAGTAAAAATGGCAAAGACCTCAATATTGGAGAAAAAGAAAATGCTAGAATGTCTTAAGGCAAGGGGAATTGTCAAGGCATTTTCAACACCAACATTGCATAGCTAAGGCAGCGACTGTATATCATAAATATGTACATTATGTATGCTGAAGTTATGTACACAGTACCCACAATATTCTGTGAGCTACACTTTGCACATATATTTACACATTCATTAAACAGCTGTTCACACATGTACAGTCAAGTTAAAGAGAATTATCTTTTCAGTGACATACTAAACACATATCTACCATCCACAGGTAGGGTGCATTGGACGTCTTTTAAACTGTGTTTTACTGCAGCAACCTAAAAACCTAGAAGCAAAATACCTATTTGGATTACTAAGACTGTGAGAAGCCGTGAGCAAGTGACAGTGAAAATAGTTAAAATGTACAGAAGTTGGTTGGCCTGTATATGTGATATATAGTGTACTAAGTCTGAAAGATGATGAAGATACAGGTGACTAGTATGTAATACCTTTTTTATGTTGTGGAATGCCAGCCTTCAATGCTTAATGACCAGTATTTTGATTATGACGGCTAGAATAGATATTGTAGCAAACCACAAGAGGGAACCATTGCGCTTAATGTATTCTAAGGGCTGAAATGCCTGTGGGTTATGTTCGGAGTCCCTGGCATGTAACCATGCCCCTTTTAGTGAAGCATACGTTATTGCATATGGTCTTTCTGTCAGTATCAGTCTTGCTCTATCTCTTTTTCTTTCAATTTCACTCCTCTCTGTCTCTCTACCACAATCACTCTTTCCAACCAATTAATCGGACACAAATCCCTCTGATTACTGTGGATGAGGGATGTAGATGCAGTACCTTGTAGTTCGCAAAACCTTCTCCTTACACGTTAAAACATTTTAAATGAATGTAAATCAAACTTCACAAATCATTACTTTGGTAATAAATAATTTGGCTTGAATGCAAGAAATAGTATCCCCATCATGATCAGGGGTCATCTAAACGGGGACAAAAAGAAACAGAAAACCTGCAATAACAACAGCAGCCTAAAGTCCAGTCGCTCTCCAGTTGTGGTCTTCACACAGTAGTAAGCATGAGGAGAACATCCCCTTGAATATCACAATCATGAGCTACATCCAGGCCTCAGCGTCCACAGCCCCTGGCTGTGCAGGGAAGGGGAACTCCTGATTGGACGAGTGGGAGTGGGGGTCGTTCATGTTGGCCTTGTGCGAGAGGGATCTCCCGTTGGAGCGGGCGATCTGCGGAGACCCCGGCGGTGTGCTGTGAGGGGTGAGGGCCCTCTGAGTCTGTAGGTCTCTGTAGCTCACAGGCGTGGGGATGCGGGAGGGACTGTTGTCGGGCCTGTTGTCGGTTCGGGGCCGTATCCGGGGCCGCAGCTTGAGCTTGTAGATGGAGGGGACCCGGTCGCTCTTCTTCTGCCCTTTCTTCGGTCGCAGGACCACCCCACCGTCGCTGTTCCCGTTAGTCAGGGCCGAGGGGGGAGGAGATGTCTCTGAATGGGACTCGCTCAGGCTGAAGCACATGGAGGAGTTCTCACTGGAAGAGTCCTGGTAGGAGCAGTCTTCAGATGTGGGCAGGGCCACTGGAGAAGGGCATTCCTCCGGGCCAGGGAGACCCTGGTGTTCCTGCTCACCGTCCTCCATGTCGTATGGCAGGTTTGGTTGTTGATCTGGTAGAGGGATGTCTCCCTCGGGGCCTGAGCCCCATCGAGGGGGTCCCTGATGGTCGCCCAGCACCTCCCCTGAGGGACAGCCCCCCGAGTCTCCGTTCAGCTTCCTACAATTGAAAGTCGGTAATGGGGGGATCTGATTTGGGGATGTGGTTGGTTCTGTGTCTCCAAGGCCAGCCAGAGACGAAGGCATGGCCTCCCTCTCCTCCACAGAGCCGGAGATAGCCGGGAGCTTCTTCAGAGTCCCTTCACGCTCCCCCCAGCGCTCCAGCTCGCCCTGCCTCCCGTTCTGTAGTCCTCCGGGGGTCTGGCGGTGCAGTGGGCCGGAGAGCTCCTCCAGGTGGAGGTGATGGGGGATGGGCCTCTTTGATTCCCTCAGGTCCGGCAGAGCTCCCATTTTAGAGCCAACATTCAGGGAGGACGTCGAGGAGTTTGAGGAAGAATAGGCAGAGTCAGTGACGTTAAGGTCGGCCGCTGCCGGTACAGAAAGTGCCCCGGCCCCCCGCTGTGTCTGTTTGGGGACAGGGACTCCGTTGGACCCTCGGCTGGGCGCTCCTCTGCCCCGCTGTGTGTTGGCGAGGAACTCGGCCTCAAAGCTGCGGTACAAGTCCTGCTCCTTCTGGGGGTCCAGAGCGGGCAGCATCTGGATGCCAAAGCCCGGTCCGTCCTCCTCGACCTCCTCGGACCCCGACCAGCCCCGGTGGGGGGGCGGGCCTCGACCGGCGGTGCGTGGGACATGTCCGGACCTGGGGGAGCGAGGAGGATTATGATGATGGGAATGGCGTGGGGAGGCGTGGGGAGAGCGCCGGCCTCCGGACGTCACCGGCGGCAGGAGGCGGGTTCTGCCCATGGAGGGCGAGCGGGGGGGCGGGGGTCTGGGTGCCACGGTGGTCTTCTTGCTGGGGCTACTGCTGCTCTGGAGGCCTTTAACTGGGGAGTTGGAACATGAGGAGGACTGTCTCTTGGCGAAGCCTCCCGCTATCCTAGGGGTTGAAGGGGGCCCTTGTCTGGCCTCCCTCCTCTCTGAGAGGGGGGGCTGGGGGTCTCTATAGTGCGGCCCGGGGCTGGCGTCGCTCATACGGCTGTGGGTGGGGAGTTTTCCCTGGCTTTGGGAGCGAGCAGCTTGAAGTCTACGCGGGACCTCATTGGCCAGAGAGCGGCCCCTCTCTGTGCGGGGGTTCCGGGGCCCGTCAGAGGGTCCCTGCGGGGGGATGGGTTTGAGGATAGACGTGGGGGCGGGGCGTTCCCGGGACTGGCTGCGTGCGCGGGGCATCGGGCGGCGCTGGCCCGGGGCGGAGGCTACTCCGCCTCCTGGCCTCTCGACCACATGTTTCCCCTCCTTCCGGTTGACGAGCAGGACCACCTCGTCACCTGGGCGCCGGGAGGAGTTCGTCAAGCTCCTCCTGGCACCTCCTCCAACTCCTCCTCCTCCTCCTCCCTTCGATGAGGTGGTCGAGGAGTCACTGTCTCCTGAGAGACGCCTTGTCAGGGGCAACATGGTCTCCCTGTTCCTGAAAGAGGGAGAGGAGAAAAGAGACAACATAATTAATATACACTATATATATGACCTCTGAGATGGACCTCTACTGCTGACCTCTGAGGTGGACCTTTACCGCTGACCTCGGGGACTACCTGGTATCACTCCAACTGCAGTTATTTTCCAACAACCAACCAATAACTGCAGTGCTGTCATCAACTGCTAGGCTCCTCAAGCCTAAACTAAATCATTGCTTTATTCTTCAGTAAGGGACCGTATATCAAGACATGGAATCATGCCTAGGTCTGGGTATCGTGGACAATTTCCTAAATCGATTTGATTTCGATTCATAACGTTCTGAATCGATTAATCACGATTCGATTCAATCTGTTCTTAAATAATGAAAATGGCTCAACTGTGTTACAAAGTACAAATGTATTTTAGTTTTTAAACAGGTTTTAAGTGTAAACTTGTTTAAACTTGAGCTGTAAACAAAACTGTCTTAAAAGTGCAATTTTGAAATTAGAAAGGAATTGTAAGTGAAAGTGTACTTGAACTACAACATTCCATCACAGCAAATTGCATTAAGGCGTTTATTAAAGTGCAAAAATAATAATAATGGTAACAATAAAATAATAATAATCGATCTCATGCCCTATGAATCGATATTGCAAAATTTAAATGAAATCTATCCAAAATCGATTTTTTTACCCAGCCCTATTCATGCAGTTTGTGTAATAAAGCTGCTTCTGCTACAACTACCATTAATAATTAGATAAGAAGAAGAAGGAGAAGGAGACGATTCATGATTAGGTTTTAAATCCCACCATGTAGCAATTTAAAAACAGACTACCGATAAAACTCAGAGGAAACTAAAATGTAATCGGAGTAGCCATTCCTTAAAGGGGTCATAAAAAAAGTAAATGACGAAGGCAAGGGGCCAAGATAAATGAAAAAAGTATGATTGTTCTCGTTTGTTTCACTTATCTTGAATCCCACCTGTTGACCTGCTGCCTGCTTAGTCTGGCGGTCAGATTATCTGCTTTATGGAGTCTGGGGAACTTGGAGGGGAAGCCCCGCCCCAAAGCCCTGCTCCCCTTACGTCTGGACTGAGACATCACTCAACCGAGCACCGCCTGGGCCAGGGGCCAAAGTAAACCAACCCAAGGCCCCAAACTGTGTTTAACAATGGCGGCTCCACGCACTGACGTATCAGGAAGGTATGTGACTCACCCAACGTTGGCTTATAGGAAACAGGGCTAGCTCTAATGATCTGCATGTATCCAAAGGGAGGGCGTCCTGCTGGCCATGACATGCCAGTGCCCACAAAACAATCCCACTTTGTCAGGAATCTGGAGCCAAACAAACACAGAGCCACTTTCCATCCCCCCTTCGGCCTCACATTCATTCAGTCAACGAGTGTGTGGCGCGGAGAGATCACTGGAAACAAAGGCTTGATTAACCGCTCTCTGAGCCATTAATGTAATTAACTCAACAAACTCAGAGAGGAGAAGAGGGAGTGGCGGGGGGGTTTTAGAGAACAGGCGCCAGAGGACATAGCAGGGGAGAGGGGAGAGGGCACTGAGGGCAACTCAAGAGATGAATATAAAAATATAATGTAGTTTTAGCCGCAAGGGGGAGCTAGAGGGTGTTGTGTCCAGCTATTTGACGGGACAGTGTCACCTGATATTATATAAATCTGTTCAACTATAATCTGCGGCTTCCTGGCCTGTATAAACTGTGTGTGATTGTATCGAATGATTGTGGGATTGCAAAGGTTATCTTAACTCACAAGCCATTGTTCAAAAGCTTTTTGCATCCGCTAGAAGCTCCTTTAACCCATCATCTATACTGAAATATCCATAAAAGAAACCGTTTCCTGTCGGTGCCTTGATGTTCCTTCACAGTGACCCTGTAGCCTAATGACTCCATCATGACGCTATGGCTCGTGCTACCATGCCACATCCACAGCCTGAGCGAGGCTCACCTCAGGGGGTTGAACTGGCGCGGCTCTGAGCGGTCCCTGGGCGGCCGGGGCAACAGGGGCCGTCCGGCGCCGGGGTCCGGCTCGTTGCCGGGGGCGATGAGGGCCGGGTGGGAGCGGCCCTGCCGGCCGGAGGAACACGAGGCGGTGGGGGTCTCCAGGGTCCGTCGGTCAGGGGTTTTGTGAGGAGCGTCGCTGCGCCAGTGAGGCCCCGGGCTGGTTGAGCGAGAGGAGTGGGCGCTGGAGGACTTGCTGTGGCCTCCCTGGCCCTGGTTGCTGGCCTTAGCCTGATGGTAGCGGTGAGCTAGCAGGGGCACAATGAAACCATGTTAGAGAGAGTAGAGATAAGATTGAAGGCATTGGTCGGTGATAGGCAGGTTGGGCTCTATGGGTTTACAGAAAACAGAAAAGACAGTTTCAGCCAATTTCCTAGTGGCTATTTTGATGCCGTCATCAAGTCCTGGAAGACAGACATGATGTTATTGCCATCACTAGGGCTGTCAATCCATCTCTGAAGGGATCAATGATCAGCCGTCCTATATTTGGTCTTTTAATAATATTCATAGGAGTATTGATATATATAATTCTCCTCAAAGATGAGCATTGATCATTGATCATCATTCCGTACGCAGCAGCTGCAGATCAAAGCTGGATCTGGTCTGTGCAGTGTGTGGTTTCTGTGTGTTTCTCTTAATGAGCAGTGTTAGCTTGAAGCATGACCTAATGTCAGCTGCCTGCACACGCAGCCTGTGATGATTTGAGTTTGGCTTCGGTGTGGAGCCTTTGAAGGCCAGGGGCCTGGATCACAGCTGTCTCTCCAGTCTGGTAGGACCAGCTACAGCCGCTGCTCTTAGTCGTTTCATTGGATGGTTAGCCCTATAGTTGCTATCAAAGCTAAGGTACAAAGACTTTGGGAACTTAATTATTCACTGGCATTATTAATATAGGTGAATTCAACAAGCAAATATTCTACTTTGGCATAATACAGGCAACTACCTTTGTAAGAACCAAATATGTATCAGTCAAAAATACAAATACACATATATAATGATAGATTACGTAATATAGGATGCAAAAGTGGTCTGAGGTTCAGCTCCAACCCTACACAGGAACAGTGAGTAAGTTCTTTAAATAGTTAGTGTACAGGAAACAGGAAGTGACCTCACCAAAGGCAGCGCAGCGGCAGGGATCATGCTTGTCCAGATAATGCTCCAAGGTGTCCCAGCCCCCCCCCACGCGCACCATCACATGGGTACGGAGGACCTGAAGAGACGAGGAACACAGACTCGGATCAAACACAGACACACACACCGTCACACAACCCACATACATAGACACACAGATAATCAAAACCCACAAACACATACCCCCCCCCACACACACACACACACAATGCCCACACACACACACACACACACACACACACACACACACACACACACACACACACACACACACACACACACACACACACACACACACACACACACACACACACACACACACACACACACACACACACACACACACACACACACACACACACACAAAGACACAACCCCCTCACATACACATAAACACAACTCAAAAAAAAAGGTGCTTTAACCAGATGCTTCAACTTGAAAAATTCAAATACCACACACACAGCGGTTAATAGACATGCAAATCTTAAAGTGGGCCAGCATGCCAGGCCCCCCTGAGCACCCCCATGTCCACAGTGTTACGTAACAGTCCCATTAGAGGCCCCCCCTAACCCAATGCCCTGTACCTCCCCCCCACACATCACCACCCACACACTCTGCTTGGCTCTCCCTCCCCCCAGTTGGGCCATTATGAGGCCGCTCATCGCCATGCCAACACTTTTAAAGGAGACAGGGAGGAATAATGAAGAGCAGTGGAGGTGGTTGAATGGCTCCGACGCCTCTCTCTCTCTCTCTCTCTCTCTCCCTGTGGTCAGAGGAACAGGGCTGGATTAACAGTACCCCCTCCCCTCCTCTGTTACTCCCCCTCCCTCTTCCCTCCTCCCCCATCACCCGGGGGTGGTTGTATAACTTAGCATTGTGGTGCTATGATATCATATGCTATGAGGTCAGTCCTAGCTAAGGCTATGAGGCCAGGACACGGGCCCTGGCCTCATAGCCCAGGGGCTTATTTCAATTGAAAGACACATGACCCACATGGCGTCCGTCTTTCTCCCCCCCCAGCGGACGGGAGGGGATGAACCCCAGAATCAGACGGGAGGGGATGGACCCCAGAATCAGACGGCCAGGACACGGGCCCTGGCCTCATAGCCCAGGGGCTTATTTCAATTGAAAGACACATGACCCACATGGCGTCCGTCTTTCTCCCCCCCCAGCGGACGGGAGGGGATGAACCCCAGAATCAGACGGGAGGGGATGGACCCCAGAATCAGACGGGAGGGGATGGACCCCAGAATCAGACGGGAGGGGATGGACCCCAGAATCAGACGGGAGGGGATGGACCCCAGAATCAGACGGGAGGGGATGGACCCCAGAATCAGACGGGAGGGGATGGACCCCAGGCTCAGAGGGTGTTTGCCTTTTCCTTCCTATCCTCTGAACTAGGGCGTGTGGTGAGGCTGATATCAGCTCTGGGATGCCTGATCAAGCTGGAGGATTTATGAGGGTTTTGTGCACTAGCAATAATAATGACATCCAATCCGTTCCCAGGGCGTCCTGCCCTCACAACTGGAGACACTCCATCCCAGTTTCCTAGGCAACGGCCAACAGATGAGATTTGAAATCACGACGGGGTAGATACACAACAAAATTCAAATCAATGAAATACATATATATATGATATCATATATAAGTATATATATATATATATATATATATATATATATATATATATATATATTATATATATATATATATATATATATATATATATATATATATATATATATATATAACTTGCATCTATTTTCACATAAATACCAGTTGTCCTTTCTTATTAAGGTCATTTTTTGTTTGTTATTACCAAAAGATAAACCCTAAAAGGACATATATGCCCTCATTTTAAGATTTAGTTTTTTTTAGTTTTTTTTCAATTATTATATAATAACATATAAATATTATATCATGGAATTTTAAATTGTGCAGTTCACATGATGATAACAATCAAACCACATCCCTAAAGCCCAGAAATCCTTACCCCATAAACTTAACCCTATCACCTCATAACCCTAACCCTATAACCATAACCCCATTCACTACTCCACCATAACATCTAACCCTATCCCATAACCTACTCATAAACCCACAAAACCAACCCTATTAAGCCTATAGTAAGATTTAGTTTTTTTTCAATTATTATATAATAACATATAAATATTATATCATGGAACTTTAAATTGTGCAGTTCACATGATGATAACAATCAAACCACATCCCTAAAGCCCAGAAATCCTTACCATAAACTTAACCCTATCACCTCATAACCCTAACCCTATAACCATAACCCCATTAACCTAACCCTATCACCCCATAACCCTATTACCCCATAACCCTATAACCCCATAAACCTAACCCTATCACCCCATAACCCTATAACCATATAACCCCACTCTGCCCCAGCCTCGACCAGCCCTCTGGGACTTGGCAGCTGAATTAAAGCTGGTTGGCAGCGACGGAGGCTCCAGGCTTCCTCCCCCCCTGCTAAACGAGGGACACGTGTTGTGGCCTGCACTAGAGGCTGCTGGGAACACACTTAATCACCCTCAGATCATCCATCAGGGGAGGCCACTGGCAGGACGGAGAGTAACCTTACACAGGGGATACACCCACCGACAGGGACAGACAGACAGACAGACGGAAGGACAGACAGACAGACCGAGGGACCGTCTTTCTACATGTTCTTGTGTTGTCCCGTCCCGTTGGGACGGCGCACAGTGATGCAAATTTTGAGGGGATAATTCTGCTCAAATGCATTACAACTCAATCCCCAGGCCTTTTTTGATCTGTAAGAAGTAATAAGTACAGATATTTGTCTTGAATGTGGGGAGTAAAAGAAAAAAGCAGTCAGGAAAAATAAATACTCAATAATAGTACAGATACCTAAAAACCAAGTATTTATTTGCTACTGTCCACCTTTGGAGTCAGACATATATGCAGACAGATTAATAGATATGAAGACATTCATAAACATGCAAGCAGAGGCACGCAGACACACCCAAACACACACACATACACGCACACACACATTCATTGATGCGTATTCAAGGATTGCAATGTGCAAACGTGCACATTCAAAGATTGTCTTCCCAAAATAAATGATATATGCTTATGGGGCAGCAATGCATTGACATGTATTATGTGAGTAAATATATTAGATTATATGTCTTTCACAATTTGAGGATATTTTTTTTTTTTATAGAAATGAAAAAATGCCATTGTGCACCCCATTTTCTTGAAAATGCAAAACCGTAAAATGAGGGGAAAATATTGACAACAATTATCGACCTCCAGCCAGAGCGGTTTGGTGAAGGCAGAGCGTTTGGAACGAGACCCAGAGACTCCATTAACTCCTCGTGGTTACCACGGGGAAACTGAACACGGAATCAATCCCGGCATCTACCCCAACTTCCTGCAGGGGCTGATGGGTCCAGCAGCAACCCACATGGGGCTCAAACTAAGGTGTGGTTCAAGCAGGCTGTGACCGAGATAAGACTGTGTCAGGAAATTACCCAATGCCCTACGTTGTGATGTATGTAGGAGGGGAGATTCATGCAGATTGCAAATCCAAGGAGGCAAAGGAAACGGTTTTGTTTGTATTGAAAAGGCCAACGGTTCCGATCCAAGCAAACCAGAAATAAAAGCCATCAGACCACATTATTCCCACGCCAGGGAAAGCCCCCTCTATAGTACACTGTGTTTCACCAATCACACGCCATTTTTTATTGGCTCCATGAATACTGAGCAAAATATGGAAAGTGACGACACTAACCAGAAACAGCTGGACGGGCTGCACCCATGGAATAACCATGACAACCAAGACCTTTAGATGGAGCTATTCCCTGCAGACGGATTCAGAGTTTGGATTACCCTTTAATTACCGCTTTATGTTCTTCTTGCATTAACATGTAATGCCAACACTTTGCTGCCAACGTTGGTTGCATTGCTATCAGGACATCCGTCACCTGATGATCACCAGATTTGCAATATCTTTTTGTTCATCAAAGGGAGAGTTTATTACCCTGATGAAGATCAAGGCGCTGGAGTCTCCAACTTTGTACTTCCCCTCCGACACCTTGGTCATGGGGAACTGACCGGGGCAGGAGCAGCGGCCCAGGATCTCACGCACCTGCAGACAACAACAACAACAACAAACATCAGCGTCTACACATACAGCAGCTCGGTGAAAGACATGGAGTACACAATAACAAAAAGGGTCTGTCCCTGAACCTTCCCTGTTGCTCATTGTATATTATATCTTCCCCTGGTGGGAGCTATGTGTGAATAATCCATAGATAATGGTTATTATTCACATATCAGCGACAGAAAGTCCCTCTGCCTCAATATTCCAATGAATGCCCTGTCTGTGAGCCAGGGGGGTGGCCTCACTAGGTGGTGACTTTGGACCAGTCTTTCTGTGAGTCATCTTCCTGCGGAGGGCTCTCTTCCAAATAGCTCCTTGATTAAACACTATGACGCCTCTCCCTTCAACTCAGCAGACAAAGCATTGCATCATTTCCTGTTCGTGGGTCCAGTTAATGGAACGGTGTGAGTGGAGCACAGGAGGAACATTTAACCGGAGGGGTTGCTTAGTCACCGATTACATATACTTTATATATGGACAGTGGACACACAAACAAATTCTTGCACACAAAAATACTCTCTCACAAACACACACACAATCAAACACACACGCCCACACACATACACTATCTTCCTGTACTTTTATGGGTCAGAGAGGGGGTGAGGCGGTAGAGGACTATTAAGTTAAACGTGTGTGTGGTTGTATGTTTATGTGAGACAAGAAGGAATAAACGAGAGAGAGAGAGAGAGAGAGAGAGAGAGAGAGAGAGAGAGAGAGAGAGAGAGAGAGTATGTGAGAGAGAGAAGAGAGAGAGAGAGAGAGAGAGAGAGAGAGAGAGAGAGAGAGAGAGAGAGAGAGAGAGAGAGCAGGCTGGTGACATCAGCAGGTCTGTGGTGCCACATGGGTTTGGAGTTGAGCGAGTCAGAGCCGGTGTTTGCTGGAGACTGTGGTCAGGTAGGGAGGGGAGACGACGGGCGTGGCGGAGGTGCTTATTAGGGAGACGAGTCAGACACAACTACAGGGCGGGGTGAGAACAGCCTCCCCTGTCACATGGGTTGCCAGGTTCTGGGCTTGTATGATTGGTTGACCATGATGGATTTCTCCCATATGACAGTCCTCTTACACGAAGGCCTGCACAAACTTGTAGGGAAGGACCCACAACAGACAAGCGCGCTCTTGGAAGGAGAAGACAAGTCTTCTAATGTTTGTATGAAAGGCTCAATTAAACACACTAAGACATGTTTTAGTGCTCCAGTGCCCTGACCCTAACCCTCCATCTAAACATGTGATTTGCCCGATATTGGCAAGGGATTGTGGTTAAGCTATCAATTCTTAGTGGTAATAAGAAAATTGAGTGAAGAAACTGCTGCCCCAGAAGGAGGTTTCAGACCCGCACCCTTTCCTTGCATCCATCCCCCGGAGCATGAGGCCAGTCTGTATACAGGCTGCTGTGTCTGTCCTCTCTCCCACTCCCTCCACCATGACAGCTGAGAACGCCGTACTGAAAACTCATCATCATGGTTGGGACGCTCCGTCAGCCGCTCCCGTCTGATCGCCTTATGCTGTACAAACCTCTCTAGTAAGCCTGCCTTGGTCCTCCTCCTACACCAGTATACCAGAGCATACTATGCGATGCATTTCTGCCACTAATCATCGTCTGGTCCACACATACACATCTAATGCTCCATGCACCAGCTAGGACGAGATGTTAGAGAGCGGGCGGCCGTACACAACATGTGTGTGTAACCATGCACTAGTAAATGCAGGTGCTCCATTGATATCAGATGCTTAACTGCATGAGTCTGGTACGCTTACTCTCATACTAGAGTCTTGTAGCGAGGCATAGATAGTTGCAGACATACAACAACTGCTCTATAGCTTACAGCAACAGGTGCTGCAGTGAATACAGAGTATTTCATGAAGCATTCAATTGGCAGAAGCAGAACCGTAGAATTTCAATCTCCAAAATAATTCATTTAGAGGAGGTGTGTGTAAAGTATCATACACACACAGAAATACCTCCCTTCATGGAGAGCGCAGGAGTCTGACCCAATGTAAGCCATGGTGACCTACTTTCCACTACCAATGTCTCTCCTTCTCCTACCACACAGTCTTGGCCTGCTTCTGGACCATACCAGGACCATCTGAAGGTAACGCAGCGAGCACAGCAGACACCAGCTCCAGGGTCATTCTCCATTCCAAAGACACATTCCTGTCTCATCCAACACACATGGCTCGAGGCTCAGGGTCACACACATGTAGGGAGAGCAAGGGGGGAGTCACACATAGAAACAGACTGAATTATTCATTGTTTCCGGGATACACGGGATATATAGGATAGTAGGCTGGGAATAAAAGCAATCTGCTTGGAACTGAAGAGTGTCCGACCCTCTGCTGGGTTTGTACGATGGCTCAGCAGCTTGCACACTCTCTTCACCTTATTACACTGGGACAGCTGTCCCCCACTCCAGGTTATGAGGAATTATGGTCTGCAGAGGGGCTCAATGTCATCACGACGGTCTACACCTGAGACCACTGGAAGACATCTATCAGCAACCAGTTTGGTTTGTGTGGACGCCGTGTAACCCCAAAGATGAACAGATGCATTTCTGTGA
>OLKM01002863.1:0-45000 GCA_900291075.1 Melanogrammus aeglefinus | reverse complement strand
AGTCTGTTAAATATCTCGATATTTACCAAAACACGTTTTGTTCGCAGGAATAACCAGTGTAATGTGTCCTGAACAACGTTCGGCACAGTCGACCTGAAGATGTGAAATGTATAAAGTGAATATGAAGAGAAGGTCCCGACGCAGTTCCAGAAATGTTCAATAGAGGGCGCCAAGAGACCGCAGATAGATAAGTGTCGCTATAACGACCAGGAGACAATTAAGGCAATTACATTCAGAGCGCCCTCCAAATCACTATAATCCTATAATGTACAATACTTTGGTCTCAGGTGACATAGTGTGTGATGTGGGATTGTGTGATTCCATCATTATGGGAACATTACTCATAATATATTCAGAATATATTAAATCTATTTTCATTCAACCTCCACCTGGTATTGTCTTCTCTTGCTTCCTCTTCTCTGTTCTGACATTCCCTCTCTCACTGGTAGCTCCCCTCCCTGCCCTAAGCTACCGAAGTTATGTTCTAACAATAGGAGTGGTGATGAATTAAAGTGGAGGGTGTTCACTGGCATACATGTTTATGCACCATAAGCCTTTGGAGACGGGACCGTTTATGTTCTATTTTCAAAGAGAGCAGTTAATGCAAGTGTGTGTGTGTGTGTTAAGATATTAATGAGGTTAATTGGGGGTTATTAGGGCTGGAGATTAAAGGGTTGCTATGGAGGAAGGGGCAATCTTCAGATTCTCCCTAAACCAGAAGCGAGTACACACACACACACACACACACACACACACACACACACACACACACACACACACACACACACACACACACACACACACACACACACACACACACACACACACACACACACACACACACACACACACACACACACACACAAACCTTCTAAAATGGTTGCTGGTCATACTTGCACTATTTGGCCATATTTAGTCACACTCAGAACTTTGCCCTTCCTCAAGAATGTAGTTTAAAAAAATCAAATGATCAAAACAACTGGAAGTCCATCCTAATTTGGGGAACAAATCTGGTCAAAATGTGGCTTCCATCACAGTAGCAGCCCTCAATCCCTTAAACACTAGTACAAAACAGTAACCCAATCAAACACAATAGGCACCAACACACAAGGACAAAATAAATAATAATATATTCATTATCTACGATGGACTTCAATGAACAAAACAAGGACACATTTTTTATGGACTTGTCTTGGCGGAGATGCACAATACTGTGAAGGTTTGTTTAGAGACACAATACTTTGAAGGTTTAGAGACACAATACTGTGAATGTTTGTAGAGAGACACAAAACTGTGAAGGTATAAAGACACAATACTGTGAATGTTTGTTTAGAGACACAATTCTTTGAAGGTTTAGAGACACAAAACTGTGAGGGTTTGTTTGGAGACGCAATACTGTGAAGGTTTAGAGACACAATACTGTGAAGGTTTAGAGACACAATACTGTGAAGGTTTAGAGACACAATACTGTAAATGTTTGTAGGGAGACACAAAACTGTGAAGGTATAAAGACACAGTACTGTGAAAGTTTGTTTAGAGACACAATACTGTAAAGGTTTAGAGACACAATACTGTGAAGATTTAGAGACACAATACTGTGAAGGTTTGTTTAGAGACACAATACTGTGAAGGTTTAGAGACACAATACTGTGAAGGTTTGTTTACAGACACAATACTGTGACGGTTTGTTTAGAGACACAATACTGTGATGCTTTGTTTAGAGACACAAAACTGTGACGGTTTGTTTAGAGACACAAAACTGTGACGGTTTGTTTAGAGACACAAAACTGTGAAGGTTTAGAGACACAATACTGTGAAGGTTTGTTTAGAGACACAAAACTGTGAAGTTTTAGAGACCCAATACTGTGACTAGGGATGGGTATCGAAAACCGGTTCTTGTCGAGAACCGGTTCCGACTGTTTTGATTCCTTGGAATCGTTTGCCAGTTTGGCAAACGATTCCCTTATCGATTCCGAGCAGGCGCGAATGACGTCACCACGCACCGTCCGTAGCTTATGCAAGATGGGTACGCAACGTGCGTAGCGACGTCCAGTGCAGTGCAGCCGGCAACATGGCACCCAAGCGGTACAAACGCTCGAAAGTGTGGTTACATTTCACGAGAAAGGGTGACAACAGGGTAACTTGCAATATTTGCAAAGTGGATATTTCATCAACGGGAGGAAATACTACCAATATGCAGAAACATTTGCGCACACAGCATGCGATAACTTTGAATGAATGTCGCGTTTTCGATACGCTCCGGAGTGATTCTCAACCCAGCAGCAGCAGCAGCAACGTTAGCATGTCCTCCTCTGCTGTTAATACCGCAGCGTAACAACACTGCCTATCATGTTAGCGCCATTTGCCTCCTTGTAAAACCTGCTATTACTAAGAGTTAACATTAAATCATTTTTCTGCAGAAGAATTGTTAATACGTCATAGCTGTAGTAATGCACAGTTCCATTGAGTTTGACTGAATTCGTCACTGGCTATTAGAAAAATGTTACTGGATGTTACTGCCTATTCTTGTATTTGCCACAGAATAACTTATCTTGTATTGTATGTTGTTAATTTCTACATACAAGAATATTTATTTTATTATTATTATACCTCAACACAGTTTGTAAAGTCATCATGTTACTTCTAACTGAACTAAAGTTGATTCTAATTGACCTGTTTGTTCTCCTTTTTTCCAAATGAGAATCGATAAGAGAATCGATAAAGAACCGAATCGTTTAGCAGAATCGAAAATGGAATCGGAATCGCAAAAATCTTATCAATACCCATCCCTAACTGTGACGGTTTAGAGACACAATACTGTAAGGTTTAGAGAAACAATACTGTGACGGTTTAGAGACACAATACTGTGACGGTTTGGAGACACAATACTGTAAGGTTTAGAGAGACAATACTATGACGGTTTAGAGAGACAATACTGTGACGGTTTAGAGAGACAATACTGTGACGGTTTAGAGACACAATACTGTGAAGGTTTTGAGACACAATACTGTGAAGGTTTGTTTAGAGACACAATACTGTGACGGCTTTTTTAGAGACATGAGCATGCTGGGTGTTCAGAAATCAGAAAGTGTTGTGGTTTTAGAACTCAGTGACCTCCACAATGTAAGCAGCGGTCTCACCATACAGTTGAAGACTAAGGTTCTAATGAAAACCACAAACCTTGGTCTTATCTCCCACAAACATGACAATATATCACACATCTACACTGTGGACACAACCTTGGTGTGTGTGTTCTTACCCAGTGCTATAGGGCAGCCTAAAGTCCAGGACAGAGTGTGTGTGTGTGTGTGTTGTGTGTGTGTGTGTGTGCGTGTGCGTGTGCGTGTGTGTGCCTCAGCATTATGGGTATGGGGGGGGGGGGGGGGCCCTGGGGCAATGAGGCTTCTTCTTACGCGTGAATATTTAGCTCCTACTCGCTGCCATGGCAACAGTACAGGACCCTGTGTGCGCTCATGTCGGCCACATGTTGTACCCAGGGTGGTGGGGACCCCCCAGACCCTCCATGTAGAGGGGCCCCCCAGATAGTCCCCAAAGCAGGGTCCTCACGTCAGACCTCCCCCTGGGCCGGTGCTTTAGAAAGAAGACTAGCGAGTTTGTGTGACAGGGGGTTTGGGGCTTCTGGAAGTCTTTCATATGGGGAGCCTGGGGAGCGATATGATATTAAAATGTGTGGTTCCTGGAGGACAGTTCAGGTAGTATAGTAGGACCAAGGATGGAAAATACAAATGCTTAGTGGCCAGAGTTATGACCACTGTGCTGCTATTTAAGTCCTCCTCGACTTATATTTGTGTGTGTGAGAGAGAGTTTCCTACTCTTTACCAATACAAATGGCATCCCCTCCCACTTCTTGGCCCACATGCTTTGAGACTGATGACCATTTCATGGACTTTTCTTGCGAAATCCCATATCTCCGGTGATCTTTGTTTTTTCTCATTTCTATCCCACAGACAAACTACAACGGGAGAAAGCAAGCGCTTAGAGAGGGAGCGGTCCTGAGAGTTGAACAGACTCCACCCTTAACCCAGCCAGTGAACGGAGAGACACCCGAGAGCATAAAAATGAGTGGCTCCCACCCCCGCCTCCACCAGAGCGCCGCGCCCGCTCCCAACGCTCTCTCCCCCGACAAGGACGCAGAAATGCCCGCCACGGAGAAAGACCTGGCCGAGGACGCTCCCTGGAAGAAGATCCAGCAGAACACCTTCACCCGCTGGTGTAACGAGCACCTGAAATGCGTCAACAAGCGGATCGCCAACCTCCAGACGGACCTGGGAGACGGACTGCGGCTCATCGGGCTCCTGGAGGTCCTGTCCCAGAAGAAGATGTTCAGAAAGTACAACCAGAGGCCGACCTTCCGTCAGATGCAGCTGGAGAACGTCTCGGTGGCTTTGGAGTTCCTGGACAAAGAGAATATCAAGTTGGTCTCCATAGGTAAGTGACGAACGCCTAGTTGGGCAGAGTTTAACCTTGTTTGCCGTGATCCGGTACAGTGGTCGTATCGGTCCATTCAAACCCCCACACCCTCCGGCCCGGTCTGGTCCTCCCCCAAGCTCGGTCTGATCCTCCTGCCCGGTGTCCGTTATGTTGGTGTTGTCACACGCTGTGCATGTTGTAATGTGATCAAAGACTTTAAAGGGACAGGTCCTGCTGACTAACCGAACAGCTGTCGTCTGCACAGCCCACAGACACCCAGGTGAAATCAAATCGATTCAGTCTGCAAAAGGTTTTGATTTGAGCCGAAAGTCGCGACGCCTCCACGGGGAGAGCCAGCCAAGACCTCAAGAACTGCGACCACTTCTTTAAACTCCTCAGAAAGCTATAAGCATGTATTACACACACCAAAGTCTTACTGAAAGTCTACTTGGTAGTTTGGGCGCAGCGTCAGTAGCTGAGCTGGGATCGTCCAGAGCGGGGTCCATCCTGAGCAGAGCTCTTCCCGGGTGTAGCCTTCTCTGGCTCCGCTGCTTCCTGCCGCATGCCGGTGGCTGGATGGGCCGGACCGGGCCCAGCCGAACGCATTCTTCCAGGATGTAGTTACGGCCTAGTGGGCGAGGCAAAGCGAAAAACTGGAGTAGCACACACAGGCCTATTGTTTTCGCTCATGTTTTGCAGTTTGCTCAATATCCACTGTATGAGATATTTAATGGCTTAAAAGTAATGCATGAGTAATGCACATGATGGGAGAACATAAAATTTAAGGATCCGAGCTAAACTGTAGAGTGTGAGCTGACTATATTTATTTGAACCCATATCCCGGCCTAGCGAGACCACCAACAGAATGTGTGAATGATTGCAGCACTTGGACTGATTAACAGATCATGTTCATCTATGACGACCTCCTAGTACCCTGGGGGCATGTCTCCTGCTCTCCGCCTTCCTTCTCCCCTTGATTAGCCATCTCCCTAGACCCACCGAGCTCAAAGGGCTGAGCTGCCCGTCTCCCCAGCCAGCCGAGGAAGAGGGCAGGGCTGTGGTCAGATGTAATCTGCTGCAGCATTCCATGGGCAGAAGGCCTGCTGATGAAGGGCTGGTCAGGGTCCGCCTGCTGCCCTGACTGAGGGGTACAGAGTAGACGCCTATAAGGATACAGACAAACATGGGGGGGAAATAAGAACCAATAGGCTCTATTTACTTCTTTATTGTTCCTGCTGACCCAGCCTTGTAACATTGAGGGTGCCGAGATGCCACATTGCAGGCCGCTCCAGCACACGTCTGTCTGTGTCTGTCTGTGTCTGTCTGTGTGTCTGTCTGTCTGTCTGTCTGTCTGTCTGTCTGTCTGTCTGTCTGTCTGTCTGTCTGTCTGTCTGTCTGTCTGTCTGTCTGTCTGTCTGGGTCCGTCTGTCCAGCACTGAGTCACACGTGGTGCTCACTCCTGACTCATGGCATCCGGGGAGGGACTTCCTTCATCCTGCACCGCCTCACACACCCAGGCACACCCAGTACCCTGTCCCCAACGCCCCCCCCCACCCCCCACACACACACCCAGCACCCTGTCCCCTGCACCCCCCACCAGCTCATTAGGTCCTGCTTAAACAAGAAGCTGTGTTGTAAACAGTCAGATCCTACTTACTTAGTTAATTGGTGTTTTCAGTGTCTAATCTCAAACGGTCTATTGTCTTTCTCTCACTCCATCCCTCCCTTTTGAGATGTAGAGTGTGGTCGTGTCTCAGAGCAGTCATCCCACCGTCCCACTATCCATCCGTGTGTTGATGAAGTCTCTTATTGTCTCTGCTGTGTCCTGGCCCGCTGAATGTCATCCAGCCATCACAGTAGTCAAGACTGTGCCACTTGACTTGGACTCCTAAAGTCTGCTCGAACAGAACAACCTCTCATGGGCTGGACCAAAGGGTGCAGAAGATGAACAGTATAGAAGCATACATGAATTGATGAGGTGTCATCCCTTTAGGCTATCATGTGTGTGTGTGTGTGTGTGTTCCACTCTGCTCATCACTCCCTTGTTCAGACAAGTCCCTTCTCCTAAGCTGCAGTCTCCTGGGAGCTTCTCTCTAACCTTCGTCAGGCTTTGTCCGATGTGTGTTGACATGGACTGAAGTGGCGCCATTTCAACCACGCCATTCGTTGAGAAGCTTTTGAACGTGCAGACAGCTTAATCATTGAGCAATGCGCTCTTTGTAGAGATCAGCGTTTCTTATCAGCTTCATGTCGTCAGGCCCCTCCTGTGAAGTGGGTTAACAGCCCGCTGTGGAACCAGCCTTCCACTGAAGCAGTGTTCAGCCCCTGGCAAACGGAGAGGAGATGACCGCCAACCGTAGCGGCTGTACCACCGTTGTAGTTGGACCCTCGTTCTTGACAGTCCAGGGGTCGGACCCAGGGAGGGCCCTGTTGCTGGTCCGAGGGCCCCCTGTGAGGCCACTCGGGGGGGGGGCCCGCCCTGGTGCTAGACCCAGGGCGGACCCTTGGGCCAGCAACAGGTCAGGCCCACTCGGGGCCCGTCCTGATGCTGGAACCAGGGCCCGACCTGGAGCCACTCGGGGCCCGCCCTGGGGCATGGGGAGAGCAGTGTTGGTGGGAGGTCGTGGGGACGACTCCATCAGCCTCAAGGAACACAAGGGTAAAAAGAGGGTGATGAAAGATGTGTAAGCATCTGTTTCTTTCCGACTGTGGTTGTGTCAGAACCATTTTGCGTATCAATAGGTTAGTTTTGTGTGTCTATTGTATTTATTTCAACAGTGAATAATGTTCATTAGTATCCAGTGGTCTTCGTGCTTTGAAGTCTTTCAGTGAGAGGAACCATTTAGAGTTGATCCAATAGATTTGGTCATAGTGAATCACTCCCGGGCAGCTCATTGTCATTAATACGGTTTTCAGTTTGGACTAACGTGGAACTGGAGGACGGCCTTCATTTCCAACAAGTCAGGCGCACGAGGGGATGATGAAGAGACCAGAATTCTGCGTCTGTCTTTGTGATCTCCTTTCATCAAAGTGTCCTCATCATAGAGGACTTCTTCATCAATGTGTCCTCATCATAGAGGACTTCTTCATCAAAGTGTCCTCATGGTAGAGGACTTCTTCATCAAAGTGTCCTCATGGTAGAGGACTTCTTCATCAAAGTGTCCTCATGGTAGAGGACTTCTTCATCAATGTGTCCTCATCGTAGAGGACTTCTTCATCAAAGTGTCCTCATGGTAGAGGACTTCTTCATCAATGTGTCCTCATCATAGAGGACTTCTTCATCAAAGTGTCCTCATGGTAGAGGACTTCTTTCATCAAAGTGTCCTCATGGTAGAGGACTTCTTCATCAAAGTGTCACTCATGGTAGAGGACTCTTCATCAAAGTGTCCATGTAGAGGACTTCTTCATCAAATCTCCTCATGGTAGAGGACTTCTTCATCAAGTGTCCTATGGTAGAGGACTTCTTCATCAATGTGTCCTCATGGTAGAGGACTTCTTCATCAATGTGTCCTCATGGTAGAGGACTTCTTCATCAATGTGTCCTCATGGTAGGACAGGCTCTCCTGCATCAGTGCGGATCTAGAGGACTCTTTACCTTGTCTCATCAATAGTGGATACTGGCATCAAAGTGTGTCCTCATGTAGAGGACTTCCTCATCAAAGTGTCCTCATCATAGAGGACTTCTTCATCAAAGTGTCCTCATGGTAGAGGACTTCTTCATCAATGTGTCCTCATGGTAGAGGACTTCTTCATCAAAGTGTCCTCATGGTAGAGGACTTCTTCATCAAAGTGTCCTCATGGTAGAGGACTTCTTCATCAAAGTGTCCTCATGGTAGAGGACTTCTTCATCAAAGTGTCCTCATGGTAGAGGACTTCTTCATCAAAGTGTCCTCATGGTAGAGGACTTCTTCATCAAAGTGTCCTCATGGTAGAGGACTTCTTCATCAAAGTGTCCTCATGGTAGAGGACTTCTTCATCAAAGTGTCCTCATGGTAGAGGACTTCTTCATCAAAGTGTCCTCATGGTAGAGGACTTCTTCATCAATGTGTCCTCATGGTAGAGGACTTCTTCATCAATGTGTCCTCATGGTAGAGGACTTCTTCATCAATGTGTCCTCATGGTAGAGGACTTCTTCATCAATGTGTCCTCATGGTAGAGGACTTCTTCATCAATGTGTCCTCATGGTAGGACACGGCTCCCTGCGAGCTGCGGGTCTGGAGCACACATTTACCTTTTCTCTGTAATCATTTGGAACTGGCCAAAAAAAGTGTAAATCACCAGAAGGAGATAATTTCGGTCTCCCAAAGACCCGCTCCTAGTTTCAAGATGCTTGTGAAGAAACACCAAAGCCTTTATCAAGGCCAGGTGACGAACGCTTCCCACTCACCACTGCTCCGTGTGTCCTCCCTTCACCTCCTCAGCCACTTATTTAACTTTCTCCCTCCCCCCCCTCTCTCCCTGGTTCTAACATTTCCTTTAATTTTCTTTCTCCCTGTTTTGTGTTTCAGCCCGTTGTGTCCCGGTGGCTTTAAGATAATATTTGTATGTCTTTCTGTTCCTCAAAACTGCCTCTGCCCTCAGTGTTGGGCTTCAGAAATGTCCCACACAGCACTTTTTGCGGCCCCTTTTTTTTCTTCCCCCTCCAACCCCTGGGTTGGTCTGCCCCCCCCCCCCCCCCCCCTCCTGCTTCCATGTCTTGTCCTCGCTGCGCTCTCCCTCCTCCCCCTTGCTGAAACCAGAGCCCGCCGTGGGTGGACTGCCAGCATCCAGTTTGTTTCTGCCCTTTTAAGGCCAAAAAACCTGGAGGAACTTTTCCAGGAGGGAGGGAGGGAGGGAGAGAGGGAGGGAGGGAGTTAGCAAACGAGAAAGAGAGAGAGTGAGAACATACATGAAAGTGGGAGGAGGGAGAAGGAGCTCTACAAGGGGAACAAGAGAATACAAAGTAGTGCTGGTGTGGCCCTGTTTCTGATGGGGAGAGGGGGAGAGATAGCGATCGAGGGGGAGAGATAGCGATCGAGGGGGAGAGGAGAGGTAGAGGGGGAGAGAGAGATCGAGGGAAGCGTTGTATTACATTGCGTCTTGATCTCAAGTTGGCGTTGAAGAGATGTTCTTTTTAGCCTGTATTGGTGTGTTTATCTTAATTTTTCTCCCACAATACTTTGGCACAGTCTCAAGTCAAACAGTACTTTCAGGTCTTACGGTTTTGCATAGAAGGTTTGTGTGTGTGTGTGTGTGTGTGTGTGTGTGTGTGTGTGTGTGTGTGTGTGTAAGGTTGCATAGAATGTTTGTGTGTGTGGTGTGTGTGTGTGTGTGTGTGTGTGTGTGTGTGTGTGTGTGTGTGTGTGTGTGTGTGTGTGTGTGATAAGGCTTGCATAGAATGTTTCTCAGAATGCTCGATTAGCCGGGGAGCTAACAGCCCTCCTCCTTCTGTGTGTGTGTGTGTGTGTGTGTGTGTGTGTGTGTGTGTGTGTGTGTGTGTGTGTGTGTGTGTGTGTGTGTGTGTGTGTGTGTGTGTGTGTGTGTTCACCTAACTCATCTAGCACATCGTTTTGTGCATGATAAACCAGCAAAAATTAAATGTGTCTCACTCACACATATACAGACAACGCCTGGAATGTTTCGGGTAATTTGAGGCCTTTTTCCAGGTCAGATCAGAAAGGTGCGGGGGGGAAGGAGTCCTGCTGGGTCTGGTTCTCCATGAGTCTCCGTGAGGGTAGAGGGGTCGGGCAGCAGGGGGGCTACGCTATGACCCCCTCCCCGTGTCCCCCCTCCCAGCGCCGGGGGTCATGAATGAGGATGATGTCATGGAGGTTGGCAGCAAGCTAATGTGATGAGTCATGGAAGTTTAGGAGTAAAAGTACAAAATCCCATAGTCGTACAAACACTAACTCATGGACCCCGCATTCCACAACTAGACGCTGGACCGCGCAAAACAGCGGCCGGCCTTACCTTCAGACACACAGACGTACCGACACACACAGAGACACAGACACACACAAACAGACACACACACAGACAAACTGAGACACAAAGACACAAAGACACACAGAGACACAGACACACACAAACACACACAGACACAGACACACACAAACACAAGACACACAGACAAACAAAGACACACAGAGACACAGACACACACAGACAAAAAGACACACAGAGACACAGACACACACAAACAGACACACAGACAGACACACACACAGACAAACTGAGACACAAAGACACAGACACACAGACAAAGACACACAGAGACACAGACAGACACACAGACAAACTGACACACACACACACACACACACACACACACACACACACACACACACACACACACACACACACACACACACACACACACACACACACACACACACACACACACACACACACACACACACACACACCCACCCTGGGGGTGGTGTGGTTGTGAGTCAGCAGAGGGGGAATGTGTCTGTCTGTGTCCGTATAAGGTCTCTGCAGGACGGGGTGGACTGTGGTCTGCTGGGAATGCTGACGGATTCCTAGCGTGTTTAGTGCCTTTCCTTTCTGTGCTTGTACATGAGACGGGGATCAGACGGAAACATGTGTACACACACACACACGCCAAACAGAAAGGAAAGAGTGAGAGCGCATTGAGGCATTCCCCCGGGGCCCGCCTCAGTGAGCTCCCCATGGAGGCCTGCTCCCATCAGCCGCTGTACTCGCCTGGCTCCTGACCGAAGCGGTTGGGCCTTGTAGACGAGAAGGAACCGGGACACCTGGCACTGCTGTACCGTAGTCGGCAGCTCCACGCCCCGGAGGGGGGGGGGACAGTGGAGCTCCATGACGAATGCAGTCAAGAGACGGCATTATCCTCGGGTCAAAGCAGATGGCCCATTGCCGATCACTGCTCAACCAACACCGACCAGCACCTGGACGCAGGGCCGAGCCCGGTCCTTAATGAAGCTGTACCCGTAGCAGGAATGAAGGAGTAGAAGCAGCCATTGGTTTAGATAACGTGTCCGCCCTCTGATCTGTTGAGGCCATGGTTGGCTGAGGGCTGTTGATGCAATCATGTGTTTGTGTTTGGAAATGCCTGCAGATTTATGTGCCGCTGTATTTCACGCCCCCCCTAGCACATGCCTGAAGCCTTCCACAGGTATAGACCTGCAGGAACGCTCTTTAATCAGTCTGCCAGTACGCTTGCGTTTGGGCAATATTTATCTGTCGCTCCTCTGCGCTCTGGCTGTATCGCCAACCCGTCTCTCCCCTCCTCTCCCCTCCTCTCCCCACCTCTCCCCTCCTCTTCTCAGGCTGACAGAGGGGGCCACTCTGTTGCTATAGAGATTCAGCCCAGTCAGTCAGAGTTCCCATAGTGACAGGCGCCGTGCAAACATGGCATTTCCCTGACCCTTCACTTTATCACCCTGTGGAGCACGATGCAGTGACCACTCTATGGGGAGAAGCCAAAGGGTCCTGTACCTTTTTTTTAAGATGAGCAAAATATGAAAAATTGCCATGTCCTGAGTCTCCCCCTGCCCGCCCTCGACCAGCCACCATGTCGGCCATCGTCAGCTGGATTGAGTGGCTCCCAGTGGCCTCAATCTCCACTGATGGCGGTTCCACTGCCATCGAAGGCCTTCCTCTGATGGATAATGTCCTGATGGTCGGGATATTTCTGTTCCTCCAGTGGTTCGGGTACTCCTCCAGCATGACAGGCTGGTTGTTTGAGTCCAGCACACTGGTCCACAGTAACGTACTTTACAACTCTGACCCCTCCATGGTCACCGTAGCTCCAGCCTTCTTCTGGAATGTCTTCCTTCAGCTACTCTGCAGTCATCGTTGTGGAGGTCAGATCTGATCAAGGACACTGTCTGCATGCGTGTGCGTGCGTGCGTGTGTGCGTGTGCATGCGTGCGTGTGTGTGTGTGTGTGGGGGGGGGGGGATTGTTGAGAGGACATTCTTGAGATGGTTGTACCAGGCTCCAACACGCGGTTAACAACAGGTCCACCCATGGTTTCTCTGTTGACTCACTCCAAACCACCTCATCTGAAAGAGGAAGACCCACAATGTATGTAACACTTTCACACATACCCCGCCCATCCCCAGAGGGCTTGGCAATGTGCAATCAGCCATGCTGTGTAAGTGTGTGTGTGATGGTTTCGCATGTCTAGTCAAGCAATTGTGTTGCTTCACTATCCCATCTCTTTGCATCTGTGCACGATGTTCTGTCTTAACACAGAACCTCTGTAAAGCATGAGGAAATGACTGGGCCATGGCCCAGGCCTGCGGGCATCATATTCAGTTATTGTGAAGTCGGTTATGCTACCTTGGGCTGCATGGAGCTTTGTCCAAATCAGTTTTAACATGGCAATGAGGAAGAGGAGGATGAAGAGGTCCATGAGTTGGTTCACTGCCACTCTTTTTTTTTTTTAAACCCATTGATGCTGATGAAATATGGTTTTGTAAGCTTCACCCGTTCACTCACCTTGACCCCAGGATACTCAGACCTTTATTTCCGGCTGTTGCGCTGAATTTTCCTCTGTGGGTGTGACGGGATTTGGGGAAGTCCTCCTCTGGTCCTCTATTCTGTCATGATTCATCCGGAATTTAAAAAAAATATATATTATCATTATCCGGACACTAATCCTGTTCTCCACATGGTGTGTGTGTGTGTGTGTGTGTGTGTGTGTGTGTGTGTGTGTGTGTGTGTGTGTGTGTGTGTGTGTGTGTGTGTGTGTGTGTGTGTGTGTGTGTGTGTGTGTGTGTGTGTGTGTGTGTGTGTGTGTGTGTGTGTGAACGTGTCTCATATCCTGGCCTGTATAACAGTGCATTAAGAAGTGACAGATTTGGCCCCTCCCATTCCTAACGGCGTGTCCTCCTGCCGTGTTCCCCAGACTCTAAAGCCATCGTCGATGGGAACCTGAAGCTGATCCTGGGTCTGATCTGGACCCTGATCCTCCACTA
The DNA here is from genome assembly GCA_900291075.1 of Melanogrammus aeglefinus. Classification (NCBI taxonomy): domain Eukaryota; kingdom Metazoa; phylum Chordata; class Actinopteri; order Gadiformes; family Gadidae; genus Melanogrammus; species Melanogrammus aeglefinus. The sequence goes on along the minus strand of OLKM01002863.1, from coordinate 31,622 downwards.
CTCCATCTCCATGCCCATGTGGGACGAGGAGGAGGAGGCGGACGACTCTGGCCGCCAGAAGACCCCCAAGCAGCGCCTGCTGGGCTGGATCCAGAACAAGCTGCCCGAGCTGCCCATCACCAACTTCAGCAAGGACTGGCAGAGCGGCCGGGCGCTGGGGGCACTGGTGGACAGCTGCGCTCCAGGTGAGTGTCGCCATGGTGAACCCAACCAGGTCCCACTGAGAGGTAGACCCTCCTTTTAGGAGGGTCTACGACCTGTTGGAGCCACATGGAGAGATGCCTCTGTAACGACGGCGGTGTTTATGTCGCTCTGTGCCCGGTGAATAGAGGTAGAGGGGGTCGACGGGGGTACTTGTGAGGGGTCGACGGAGGTTTCACAGCCGCTGAGTGGGCGAGAGGAACAGGGTGGAGGAGATAAGTGGAGCGAAGGAGGGTCCTTTGAAGAAGAGGTGGGGGTGAGGGCTCTTGTTTACACACTAGGAGGTCTGGCATACCTCCCCGCCAGCCAGAGAGATAAGGGAATGTCCATCTGTGAATTCCATAATAATAGACCTGCTTTACAACTGCTCCACCGATGTCCTTTGCAGTCGATTAGGACTTTAAGAATTTAGCATCATTTGTAGCATAAAGACATTATGCTAAACATTATCTCATTCGGCTACCAAAACTATTCTGAAATTCGATCTGCTTTTTTTTGGATGTATTATCCAGTCCCTGATTGGGGGTCAAGGTGCCCCAGATTCACTTGATTTACCTGGTGATGATGCGATGATAAAAGGAAGAGGGTTCAACCAGCGCCACTGCACATTATTGAGCTGGTAGTCTTGGATTTCTGTGTGCGTCGTCGTTGAACCCCTCGATTCCCCTCAGGTCTCTGCCCCGACTGGGACCAGTGGGACCAGAGCAAGCCGGTGGACAACGCCCGGGAGGCCATGCAGCAGGCGGACGACTGGCTGGGGATCCCCCAGGTAAAGAGCCCTCTGAGCCCCCCCCCCCCCCAACTGAGCAGGACTGCCACTGACGGACCCTTCCACATGTTCCTAACAACGGATCTGTTTCGATGATGACTTGAGTTCACCAGATTAGGACGGAGGTGTGGTGTAGATAAATGTTTTAAAAATGCACTCCGGCGAGCTTGCTGTCTCGGGTTAAACCACTGCGTTCACTCTTTTGTATGTTATGCCGTAAAGTAAATTCCAACCGTCGATAAAGATTTATAGTGGGTGGCCATGCATAGTTGAGTTGGGGCCCTTTCTCTGTGCGTGTGTTGTGTTGTGTTGGCACGGTTGGCAGGATGCTGGCATAGCTGATGGCGTGCCAACAGTCTTGTCTGTGGTCACTGACATTCTTGCTTTCGGTCTGCTGAAAAGTCCCCCCAGTGGAAGTGGTTGTGGATGAGGGTGTGAGCGTCTCACTGTTCGTGCGACTCTTGTCTGATTTCGAATGATTTGTGGTTGTGGCCGTCATAAGTCGCAGGTACCATCGTTGAATCTGGGTTTGGTTTTGGGTTGTGGTCTGGTTCTTTTTGAAAAGCACGCCTCTCTGCTGTAGCTGTGTGCAATAGTTGCCATGGCACCAATCAGAAACAATCAGGAAGTAGCTCATTCAGAACTGTGTGCGTGTGTGTGCGTCTCTATGGTAATTCCCAATGTGTCTTATTTTCCGTACCCCCCTCTCCTCGGTCTCCTAGGTGATCACTCCAGAGGAGATCGTGGACCCCAACGTGGACGAGCATTCAGTCATGACCTACCTGTCCCAGTTCCCCAAAGCCAAGCTGAAGCCTGGCGCTCCCCTGAGACCCAAGCTCAACCCAAAGAAGGCGCGCGCCTACGGACCAGGTACCCACTGGTGACCCCGGGAACCCCCCCCCCCACCCCCCAGTGCTCCCATCAACAGCCAGGGGGCATCTGAGGGGACGGACGCTGTTAACCCTTTGTTCAACCTCTCTCCCGGGCCAGGTGTGGAGCCCGTTGGCAACGTGGTGATGAAGAAGGCGGTGTTCACCGTGGAAACCATCAGCGCTGGGATGGGAGAGGTGCTGGTGTATGTGGAGGACCCTGCGGGACACAGAGAGGAGGTGCGCTTTCTCTTTGTCTCGCGCTCTCAAAACTCTCCCATTTTCTTTAACTCCATATGCCAACACATCTGCCTGGACCTCGCACTGAAGATTAAAGTTTTTCTGCTTCCCTGAACCGTTATCCGTTTTTTTTTGTTTGTTCTTCAGGCCAAAGTGACGGCCAACAATGATAAGAACCGCACCTACTCCGTATTCTACATTCCCAAAGTCACTGGAATGCACAAGGTAATTGTTTTGCGTTTCTACGTCATGCGGTCCTTATCGGAAGCTCCCTCTGAGGATGTGTTTGCCCACAGATATGTGAGCTCTCCCTGGTATCCAAATCTGAGCAGGCAGGGATCTCTCTGGCTCTCTGAACGGTAACTCATCCTCCCTGCGGCGCTAGGTCACGGTGCTGTTTGCAGGACAGCACATCTCCAAGAGCCCCTTTGAGGTGGAGGTTGGCATGGCGCAGGGAGACTCCACCAAGGCCACCGCCCAGGGACCTGGCCTGGAGCTGACTGGAAACATCGCAAACAAGGCCACCTACTTTGACGTTTACACCGCAGGTCGGTGTGATGTGCCTGGCCGGTGCAACACAGTGGTTGCAACTCGGAACTTTTACTCGATGTCGATTCAGAAGAGCCTTTATTCAGAATCTTTCCAAAACGTTCTCTCCTCTTGTCCTTTTCCTTTCCAACCGTTGCTTTGCTCCATCACCACTCCTCCTCCTCCAGGCGCTGGTGTTGGGGAGGTGGAGGTGGTGATCATGGACCCCACCGGTAAGAAGAACACGGTGGAGTGCACCATCGAGGACAAGGGCAACAGCAGCTACCGCTGCACCTACAAGCCCACCCAGGAGGGCCAGCACATCGTCTACGTCACCTTCGCTGGGGGGGCCATCAGCAAGAGCCCCTTCACTGTCACCGTGGGAGAAGGTGAGGGCGTAGACGGGCATAGACGGGCGTAGACGGGGAGGGGGGCTGGGTTTAGAAGTAAGGTGGCATGTCCTAGGAGTGGGGAATACTGGAAAAGAACCAGACTACTACTAGGGTTGCCGCGGTGTGGATATTTTCACACCGAGTAATACACTCGTGTCAACACCGGTATTACAGAGTACAAACAGTATAAACTAGGTCAACCGCCATCTTCTCCGTCAACTCTCCTCTCACACTCGGTGACAGCGTCTGGCAGCGGCCAATTCTCGGTGACAGCGTCTTTCTTATAACGTTCTATATATAATAGTATAATATAATTGTATATATAATATCACGGCCAAAAGCTCTGCGCTCCTCCAGGTGGCCCTAGCGGCGGGGAGCTCTCGTAGGGATTGGTCTTCACGGGGTTTGCTTACCAGCATTGCTATGGTTACCGGTCTTCTGTGTTCCAACGGTTTATTAGGTAGCCTATCTATTATTTTATATATATATATATATATTACATTTTTATTTTCTTAATTATATTATTATTACTGGAAAAAAACAACAACTGTGTTGCCGGCGTGCAGCACAGAGTAATCGGTTTTGTCCTCAATACTGTATACCGCGGCAACCCTAACTACTACTACTAATACTGCTAGGGCTTTGAGAGCAGCTTCACTTTATCGGGAGGAAGATAAACCCTTTATTTTGTCTGGCCCTAATGGTTTCCAAACAGGAAACGGATGAAAGGAGGGTTAAATATCAGGGGGAGAAGGAATGTGGAATGACATTTTAAATACAACGAAAGAGTAAAGATGGAAATTTAAAGTATACCACTATTAAATACTACCTCCTCTGGAGAAATGTAGATGACTATTAAAAAGTTTTACTCAATCTAATGCCAAGTCACCATTTTTCCTGGTCAGTAATTGGAGCCAGTCAGATCCAGTCTTTGTAATTGGTATGTTATTGGTATCGTATTTGCTTGGTATCTTTTCTGCAGTTGAATTGCAGTTTTTGGTTCCTAATTGATTTTGTTTTTACAATCCTGCTTTTTCATACTAATCAAAAAAAAGAATGATCATTTTCCAACTCTACTTCCTTCTCCTATGTGTCTCAAGTGGTAAGTGGTTGTGTGTCCTCTGTTTCCTTTCACTAAACTGGATTCTTTGTCTGCTCTACTGGACTCTTATGCCTTCTACTCTTCTACTCTACCCCCCCCCCCCCCGACACCTCCTGCTCCCCATAGATGCCTGGTGGTATCTCCTCTCTCTGCGGAGCCGCCTCTTCCTTCTGCTGTCATTTCCTGTTTCCTGGGATCTCTCTTGGGTACCCACCATGTCTCTGTCTGTCTGTCTGTCTGTCTGTCTGTCTGTCTGTCTGTCTGTCTGTCTGTCTGTCTGTCTGTCTGTCTGTCTGTCTGTCTGTCTGTCTGTCTGTCTGTCTGTCTGTCTGTCTGTCTGTCTGTCTGTCTGTCTGTCTGTCTGTCTGTCTGTCTGTGTGTGTGTGTGTGTGTGTGTGTGTGTGTGTGTGTGTGTGTGTGTGTGTGTGTGTGTCATGTCTTTACCTGACTAACTTCCCTTGGTTGCAGTTGTCTTGTCCTTGCCCCAACAAGGAGGCTGACTCAAACATCCCGAGTGCTTTTGTTTCCTTATTTTGAGTCCTAAAGCTGCATATGGAAATACTTCCAAGTACTAACAGTACATTAAAGTGCTCCTGTGATTTGGTCTTAGTTTTTATAATCAAAATTTTCAGCAGGGTGATAATGTCAAATTTAGTTTTATGTGTGTGTAATGCACTGCACACATGTAGATATGGTGAATATAGAATACAGTGTGGACTCCAGTTACAATACAGTGTTGACTGCATTTAGGTTAAGTAATGAAGTAAGTTAACTCTGTGAAAACTGTATTCTATGAAGGAACGCTTTCTCAGTGTCCTGAGCATTGGTGTCTCAAGAGTTAAGCCCCGTGTGACTCAGCTTCTTCCAATTTCATATTATTAATAATCAGGCATTGTCACACTACTTCCTGCAGCGATAGCGCAGTGTCTAAGAGGCGCTGTTGAGTGTTCAGTTCTCCAGAGCTGCAGATGGGTTGTGTTTCTGTATCGGTTCCCCCCACGCCTCATTCCTGTCCTCTCCACTGAAACCACAGCTGTCACATGTGGTTGATATCTCGCAGTCAGAATTGTCACCAGTTTTGCCCGCCCGCCGACGCCTCGTGCTGCTCTGTGGCTAACGCTCTGTTTCCGTCTGTTTCAGCCTGTAACCCTAGCCTGTGCAGGGCCAAGGGCCGCGGGCTGCAGCCCAAGGGCCTCAGAGTGAAGGAGACGGCCGACTTCAAGGTCTACACCAAGGGAGCGGGCACCGGGGAGCTCAAGGTCACCATCAAGGGCCCCAGTGAGTGAGGCCCCTCCAACCAATAGCAGAGCTCTGTTCCCCGCTGTGTCAACCAATGGCAGAGCTCTGTTCCCCGCTGTATCAACCAATAGCAGAACTCTATTCCGCGCTGTATTCTCCATCACCATCTTCCCCTCCCTCCTTTCACAATCTGAACCCAATATGATGACATTTAAATTATGCTTTTATTTACCGTTGTTGATTTTTGTTGTTAACATGTCTTGCAATTGTTCACCACTACAACAAGAACTTTTTGGACACTGCGTTAACATGTCTGTTAGGACGCAACGTTAACATGTCTGTTTGGACACGACGTTAACATGTCTGTTTGGACACAGCGTTAACATGTCTGTTTGGACACACAGCGTTAACATGTCTGTTTGGACACAGCGTTAACATGTCTGTTTGGACACAGCGTTAACATGTCTGTTTGGACACAGCGTTAACATGTCTGTTTGGACACAGCGTTAACATGTCTGTTTGGACACAGCGTTAACATGTCTGTTTGGACACAGCGTTAACATGTCTGTTTGGACACAGCGTTAACATGTCTGTTTGGACACAGCGTTAACATGTCTGTTTGGACACGATGTTAACATGTCAATGTGTTGCAGAGGGTCTTGAGGAGCCCTGCAAGAGGAAGGATCTGGGAGACGGAGTGTATGGCTTCGACTACTACCCCACCAACCCCGGGACCTACAGCATCACCATCACCTGGGGCGGGCAGCACATCCCACGCAGGTAGACACCTGTAGCGACCCTTAACCAGACCGTTAACCGACCGGGACCAGCATCGTTCAACACAGACAGACAGACAGACAGACAGACAGACAGACAGACAGACAGACAGACAGACAGACAGACAGACAGACAGACAGACAGACAGACAGACAGACAGACACTCTGAATGATGCGGTCTGCTCTCCCCAGCCCCATCGAGGTGAAGGTGGGGGCGGAGGCGGGGCAGCAGAAGGTGCGGGCCTGGGGCCCTGGGCTGGATGGAGGCGTGGTCGGGAAGTCGGCTGACTTTGTGGTGGAGGCGGTCGGCGACAACGTGGGCACGCTGGGTGAGGGACGCACCTTCCCACGCACACACTGAGGGGGAACGACGGCCATGATGGCCCACCCTGGGAGGATGTGTAAAGGCCCCACCAATCAGTGTTGTTTATCAAGCCTGGCCAGAAACAGAAACAGCAATATTGATGCAACTTATAAAATTAGGTCCCACTTTGTCATCTGTACTAGTGCTTTTACTCCTTAAACAGGGCTGTAATAGCCCTGTCACTGACCAAGCATGTTCTCCACCGTCTATTGAATGACAGACAGGGTGGGGGAGGGGCGGGATGAGAGCACCGGCTGACAAGTTTGGAGAGTTGAGGTTCTACTCTATCTACAGATGAGCTGGGTTAGCTAAACTGGGTTAGCTTAAATGGATGAGCTGGCTTAGTTTAGCTGGGTTCGTTTAGCTGGGTTAGCTGGGTTAGCTGTGCTAGCTGGGTTAGCTGGATTAGCTGTGCTAGCTGGTTTAGCTGTGCTAGCTGGGTTAGCTGGGTTAGCTGTGCTAGCTGGGTTAGCTGTGCTAGCTGGGTTAGCTGGGTTAGCTGTGCTAGCTGGGTTAGCTGGGTTAGCTGTGCTAGCTGGGTTAGCTGTGCTAGCTGGGTGAGCTGGGTTAGCTGTGCTAGCTGGGTTAGCTGGATTAGCTGTGCTAGCTGTGTTGGAGCTGGCAGCCCATCAGACCAGCTGACGGCCCCGCTGTCCTCCAGGCTTCTCCGTGGAGGGGCCCTCCCAGGCCAAGATCGAGTGTGACGACAAGGGCGACGGCTCGTGCGACGTGCGCTACTGGCCCACGGAGGCCGGGGAGTACGCCGTGCACGTGCTCTGCAACAGCGAGGACATCCAGCACTCGCCCTTCATGGCAGAAATCGTCAACCCGCCGGGGAAAGACTTCTACCCCGACAAGGTGCGAGCATCTGCACGTCCAACACGCGCACACACACATACACGCACACACAGCCGAGGAACCCGGAACAACAGCGAGGCACCTCGCTAGTAGAGAGTGAACACACATACATGCAACCACAAACATTTAACAGATGGTGAATCGATGCAACACACACGCGGTTACGAGGGTGCTGAACCCTGCCGAGTTGCCCGTGTCAGTGTACGTGGTTCCTGATTTGTGGCTGTGCAGGTGAAGGCCTTCGGTCCCGGTCTGCAGAGCACTGGCCTGGCTGTGGGGAAACCCACAGAGTTCACCGTCGATGCCAAGCTGGGAGGCAAAGCGCCCCTGAAGATCGTGGCTCAGGTACGAGTGGGTCTGGGGTTGGTTGGGGGGGGGTGGGGGGCATGTTGTCTGCCGTGGGTAATGAATTGGCGAGAAGGAGACTGAGAATGACTTATCCCCTGGGTTAGCCTTCATCACGTCCTCTCAAACAGCCAACGTTTGTAAGAGAAGGATTGAAACCCATCGGTTGTTCCTCTGGCGCCCACAGGACGGGGAAGGGACCCCCGTGGACGTCCAGATGAAGGACAACGGCAACGGGACGTACGCCTGCACCTACACCCCCCGCAAGGCCCTGAAGCACACGGTGATGGTTTCCTGGGGCGGGATCAACATCCCCGACAGCCCCTTCAGGGTGAGCACTCGGCACCCCTGAACTGTTAGGGGCTCCGTCCAGCGCTGGAACCGTACGGCGGAGGGCCCCCCCCTCTTAACCGGGCTGCGTTGTGTTCATGTTGGCACAGATGACCATCGGAGCGGGCTGCCACCCCAACAAGGTGAAGGTGTCTGGACCGGGAGTGGCCAAGACTGGCCTCAAGGCCTTCGAGCCCACCTACTTCACGGTGGACTGCGCCGAGGCCGGCCAAGGTGGGCGTCTGTAGGGTGGACCAAGAAGGATGAGAGTGTTTACTTCGATTAGTTGATTATGTTTGTCATTGAGCACCGTTGAGCCATTGAGCAGACGGCTGACAGTGAGTGGGGGTTTGACTGCTAGTTTACCTGTCGAGGTCATTGAAGATGGTCTCCATGTATGGTTCGGTCTACTATGTAGACTGCAGGCATTGGGTTGGCCCCCTTACCACATGGCAGTAGTGTCTATAGTGTATTATGTACCATGGTCTGGGTGAATACTCGATTCTGATTGGCTGCTGGGTGTCCATTAAAAAGTGATAATGGACACCTATGAAGATGTTCCGGTCAAATTGCCTGATGGCAGTTCTAAATGACTGCGCTGGCTCAAACGCTTTGGTAACCGTGGCAACAGAATCACAGAACATACGTTATTTCCCAGTTTATTTATCACAACGGCAATACAATTGACAAAAAACATGTGCGATTTCATAGTTAACTTTAACTTATTTGGTGAATTTAATAATTTTGAAGACTGAGATTAATAACTGCTCACTGCTGCGGGATCGAGCTGCTGGTTCTACTGTGTGTGGCCACAGCAGGTTTCCATGGCAACGCCTGCGGACAGGAGATGTTAAATAGTCCGCTCAGCCGCTTCTTGTGAAAAACTTATGATTTTAACGGTAAAAACAACATTAAATCAGGAGTGAATGATTTTAATATGTATTTTTCTCGTAAGTGACCATGGTATAAGCGGGATAATGCCCTTCGAGGTGTCCGATTATCATAAATTAATGGACTTCGCGGAAGCAACCGTCCGACGCGAAGCGGACGGTTCGCCCATTAATTTATGATAATGGACACCTCGTCGGGCATTATCACTTACTTGACCTACCACTATGTTTGCATGCATGCATGCAGGTTGGTTCTTAATGTAGGAAAACACATCCAAGTGTTCCACGTTATTGTTGATGGGACAAAGCTATGGGACGGTAGTGGTTGGACCAACGTGGTGTCCTGTCAAATCTAGGGGACATCAGCATCGGGATCAAGTGTGCTCCCGGAGTGGTGGGCCCGGCCGAGGCGGACATCGACTTCGACATCATCCGCAACGACAACGACACCTTCACCGTCAAGTACACCCCGCCCGGCGCCGGCAGCTACACCATCATGGTGCTGTTCGCCGACCAGGTGGGTGGGGCAAGAGTGTGTGTGTGTGTGTGTGTGTGTGTGTGTGTGTTGTGTGTGTGTGTGTGTGTGTGTGTGTGTTCAGGGTGTTCAGGGTGATCAGGGTGATCAGGCCCATGTTCCTGTGTTCCCAGGCCATCCCGATGACCCCCATCAGGATCAAGGTGGACCCGTCCCACGACGCCAGCAAGGTGAAGGCGGAGGGGCCCGGACTCAGCCGCAGTGGTGAGAGCCCCCCCCCCCCCCTGGGTCCAGCACTGTCCTCCTCCACAGGGGTTCAATACCCCCCAACACTCATTAGTCAGAGCCACTGTTTGACCACTCTGACGGCCAGTGAGGGTCCCGTGTTCAAGAGGCCGCAGGCTTCACTGGGACACCAGCCCGGGCCCCCGCAGGACGGGGGGCATATCAACAGAAGAGGCGGAGCCTATTTTTGGCACCAACTATGGTATTTTGTGTGTGTGTGTGTGTGTGTGTGTGTGTGTGTGTGTGTGTGTGTGTGTGTGTGTGTGTGTGTGTGTGTGTGTGTGTGTGTGTGTGTGGTGTGTGTGGTGTGTGTGTGTGTGTGTGGTGTGTGTGTGTGTGTGTCAGGTGTGGATCTGAACAAGCCGACTCACTTCACGGTCAACACCAAGGGCGCCGGCAAGGCCAAGCTGGACGTGGCCTTCAGCGGGCCGACCAAAGCTGAGGCCGTCAAGGACTTTGAGATCATCAACAACCACGACAACACGCACACCGTGAAGTACACGCCTGTGCAGCAGGTAAGCGCACAGAGCCACACACACACACCTCGTCCCACGTCCAGCAGACGGTGTTATACCTAACGACGGACACCCCCCCCCCCCCCAACCCCACCACAGGGTGCTCTAGGGCTGGCTGTGACCTACGGAGGAGACAACATCCCCAAGAGCCCCTTCAGCGTGGGTGTGGTGCCCTCGCTGGACCTCAGCAAGATCCAGGTCACCGGCCTCGGCAACAGTGAGTCGTCCTGTGAGAGGAGGGGGGGGCGGGGGGGTGGGGGGGAAGAGGGAGGAGGGTGTGTGCCGACCACAGAGAAGCTCCGCCCAAGCACAGCGTCGCACGGCTCTCTGATCTGTGTGACCCTCCCCTGTGTGACCTCAGACATGACTGTAGGCAAGGACCAGGAGGTGACCGTGAAGTCCAAGGGAGCCGGCGGCCAGGGCAAGGTCGCGGCCAAGGTGACGGGGCCTGCAGGGAAGCCTGTGGCCAGCAAGGTGAGCGCAGTGGTCCCCAAGGTCACGCCAGGCTCAACACTAAATCATCCCCTTTAAGCTCTAATGCCTGATCAACATGTGAGCCTGGTTTGAAGTCATCTACAGGAATACGTTTTCATGACAAAATATGAAGTGTCTTTCAGGGTTTCGTATTACAGCCATGGACGTTGGCTGTATAGTGATGATGAGTGACAGCCGTGGTTCATTCTGATGTGTGCTGCAGGTGGAGCCAGGCCTGAGCCCCGAGACCAGCCAGGTGAAGTTCATCCCCCGGGAGGTGGGGCCGTACCAGGTTGAGCTGACCTACGACGGAGCTCCCATCCCGGGCTCTCCCTTCAAGCCCACCGCCTACCCGGCCACAGACCCGTCCAAGGTGCCCTCCTTCAGTCCTGGAACCCCGGACCCCCCCTATGGCGTCCTGGTGGTCTTGCGGTCTGGTTCTAACGATGGCCTGTCCCTCAGGTGCGGTGTTCCGGCCCAGGCTTGGAGCGGGCCAAGGTGGGGGAGACGGGGGAGTTCGTGGTGGACTGTACCAACGCCGGGCCTGCCGAGCTGACCATCGAGATCATCTCAGACAGCGGCACCGAGGCGGAGGTCCACATCCAGGACAACGGGGACGGGACCTACACCATCACCTACATCCCCCTCTACCCGGGCTCCTACACCCTGACCATCCGCTACGGGGGCCAGGACGTGCCCAACTTCCCCGCGCGCCTCAACGTGGAGCCGGCCGTGGACGCCAGCGGCGTGCGCGTCTTCGGGCCGGGAGTTGAGGGCAAAGGTACCGGCTGGAACAGGTCGTCCTGTTGGGCTGTTCTGTGCGTCACGCGGCGTTAACAGTGATTCTCCTCACGCCTTTCTAACCCGGGCATTCAGAGAGTTGTAGTGTACTTTAGGTAAGGTTTAGTTGAGTCAGGGACCCCCATTCATGCACTGGGGGGACAGGGGAAGGGGCAGAAGCTCGTGGGTGCGGTGTCCAGGGACACCCCCACACTTTGGCTAGGAGGAAGCCAGGATGTTTGCTATCTCTTTGTAGCATTGTCCTAGCTAACGGTCTGGTTTACATTTTTTTTATAACGATTTAATAAATCTCGGTTTGACCCTTCTTGGCGTTTACTTGACACTCTGCTCGTACCTTTGGCTCGTTTTCAGTGGCCAGCAGAGTTTACATCTCACACGGTCTCACACATCCGCTCTGAAGCGTTCTCACCCTCCGGGGACACCCCCCCCCTTCCCCCCCTGACACCTCCCCCCCCTGACACCTCTCCCCGCTCTGCTGTGTAGGCGTGTTCCGCGAGGCCACCACAGACTTCACGGTGGATGCCCGTGCGCTCACGCAGAAGGGCGGCGACCACATCAAGACCCTGATCAGCAACCCATCAGGCAGCCGGACGGACGCCCTGGTCAGGGACCTGGGAGACGGGACCTACAGCGTGGAGTACACCCCCTATGAGGAGGGTGAGTAGCACACCCCCTACGAGGAGGGAGAGTAGCACACCCCCTACGAGGAGGGAGAGTAGCACACCCCCTACGAGGAGGGAGATTAGTACAGCCCTTACGAGGAGGGTGAGCGCTGTTTTATACTCTCAGAGTAGTTGCCACCCGCTCAGGGGCCCCTGAGCTGGCTTAGGCCCCTGAGAAGGCTTAATACAGTGACTCTGGTCCCCAGGACCCAGAGGGGCCCCTGAGAAGGCTTAATGCAGTGACTCTGGTCCCCAGGACCCAGAGGGGCCCCTGAGAAGGCTTAATGCAGTGACTGTGTTCCCCAGGACCCAGAGGGGCCCCTGAGAAGGCTTAATGCAGTGACTGTTCCCCAGGACCCAGAGGGGCCCCTGAGAAGGCTTAATGCAGTGACTGTGTTCCCCAGGACCCAGAGGGGCCCCTGAGAAGGCTTAATGCAGTGACTGTGTTCCCAGGACCCCACAGCGTGGAGGTGGCCTACGACAGCAGTCCGGTTCCCAAGAGCCCGTTCCGCGTGGCGGTCTCGGAGGGCTGTGACCCGGGGCGCGTGCGTGTGCACGGCCCGGGGCTGAAGGGGGGCATCACCAACAAGGCCAACAAGTTCACCGTGGAGACCCGGTAAAGCCCCCCGTCCCCCCGTCCCGTCCCGTCCTCAGACGTCAGAGCGGGACAGCGGAGCCCAGAGTGTGTCGTTAACCATGTGTGTGTGTGTTCCTCAGTGGGGCCGGCACTGGGGGGCTCGGCCTGGCCGTGGAGGGGCCCTCGGAGGCCAAGATGTCGTGCACCGATAACAAGGACGGCAGCTGCAGCGTGGAGTACATCCCCTACGAAGCGGGCACCTACAACCTGAACATCACCTACGGCGGCCAGCCCATCACCGGTAGGCTGCACTATTACAGGGGCCAGCCCACCACTGGCAGGCTGCTGTCTGACACGGCGCTGGTGTAGTTGAGGGAAAGGACTGTCATCAGACAGTGATGTTCTCCATCCCTTCAGTGGGAGAGGAGAAAGGTGGGGTTAAGATGCCGGTAGACCACAGGTATTGGTGGAGGAGACAACATTAGCTCCTATCTGAAGCCCCCCCCCCCCCCCTGTGTCCACAGGAAGCCCGTTCTCCGTGCCGGTCAGCGACACGGTGGACAGCACCAAGGTGAAGTGCCAGGGGCCCGGCTTGGGGGCCAACGTCAGGGCCAACGTGCCTCAGGCCTTCACCGTGGACGCCTCCAAGGCGGGCGTGGCCCCGCTGCAGGTCCGCGTGCAGGGCCCAAAGGGTAAGGGCCACCCTGTGTGTGTGTGTGTGTGTGTGTGTGTGTGTGTGTGTGTGTGTGTGTGTGTGTGTGTGTGTGGCTCTCTTGTGTGTGTGTTTGTGGTTGACTTTCGTGTGTGTGTGTGTGTGTGTGTAGGTCTGGTGGAGCCCGTAGAGCTGGTGGATAATGGGGACCAGACTCACACCGTCAACTACGTCCCCACAAAGGAGGGGCCGTACTCCATCAACGTGCTCTATGCAGATGAGGAGATCCCCCGCAGGTATCCACACACACACACACACACACACACACACACACACACACACACACACACACACACACACACACACACACACACACACACACACACACACACACACACACACACACACACACACACACACACACACACACACGTGCCCATCCATGCAGACGTATGAACCAGTGTCATGGCCCCCCTCTCCCAGCCCCTACAAGGTGAAGGTGCTGCCCACCCACGACGCCAGCAAGGTGCGTCGCAAGCGGGCCGGGCCTCAACACCACCGGGGTGCCCGCCTCGCTGCCCGTAGAGTTCACCATCGACGCCAAGGACGCCGGAGAGGGCCTGCTGGCCGTGCAGATCACGGTGAGGACGCTGGTCCCTACGTAGTACGTACGCCTGCTAGCATGAAGCTAACCACGCTAACACCAATCCCCATCCCCCCCCCCAGGACCCAGAGGGCAAGCCCAAGAAGGCCAACATCCGGGACAACCAGGACGGGACATACCTTGTGTCCTACGTCCCGGACATGACGGGGCCGCTACACCATCCTCATCAAGTACGGCGGGGACGAGATCCCCTACTCGCCCTATCGCATCCGCGCCCTGCCCACCGGGGACGCCAGCAAGTGCAGCGTCACAGGTAGGGACCGCAGGGCACCAGGGGGGCGGGGGGGGGCGGGGATCATGTGTGTCATGACCATCAGTGGGGGAGGACTGGGGACTATAAAGACGTCCCTCCTCAGCCGCCAGTCGGAAGGTTTCAGTCCCTTCCTGCCGGCCCCTGTAGCAACACGCCTTCTTCTGAAACCTGGCTCTGCCCTGCGGGGTTGAACTGAAGTATGTAGTCATTGCACCCGCCCCCCCCCCCCCCCCCCTCCACGGGCTGGTTCTGGGGAGTCTCCCCCCAGAAGGACGGCTGGAGCTCTGATCCAACTTCTGTGTTGGAGACGAGTGTAGTTGACGTGTTGAGAAACCGAATGAAATGAGTTCCCATCCCGATGCACCAGTTTGATATTGATAAAGTGTTCTTTGTATGTGTCAGGCAACAGGGCTGTGTACTACACTCCACCAGACTGTTGTTTCTCTCGCTGTGCTCCTCACCCCCCGCACAACGCCCTCCAAGCCCACACGTCTGCTGAAGCACAGCCCTGGCGCGCACACGCGCATACACGTGTGTGCGTGCGTGCGCTGGTGTGTATGTATGTGTGCATTGTATGCACTCATACATACAGACCTACACCACACACACACACCACTCCCCTTGCTTCACATCCCCATCACCATTTTTTTGGCCCCCTGCCCACACAAACACGCCCGCCCACGCCCTAGCGGACTGTCTTTTAAGTGTCACTCATATTTTTCTCACCTCCTTGCTTCTCACCGGTCTCTCCCTCAGTCTCGATTGGCGGTCACGGCCTGGGTAAGCCCTCGATGAAGCACCTTCTACAGTAGAGCCCGTTTTGTCTCTCTCTCTCTCTCTCTCTCTCTCTCTCTCTCTCTCTCTCTCTCTCTCTCTCTCTCTCTCTCTCTCTCTCTCTCCTCTCTCTCTCTCCTCTCTCTCTCTCTCTCTCTCTCTCTCTCTCTCTCTCTCTCTCTCTCTCTCTCTCTCTCTCTCTCTCTCTCTCTCAGCATGCAGGGCATTGCGCCACCTTACCGGGTTTATCCCCCCCATAGTGGACCCTAACTCCCCATAGATCCTCTTTCCGAAAGCAGCCTCTCGCAGTCCAGCGACTAGGCTAGATGAATGCACTAACTAGACTGATGGCATGGTGGAACTGCAGTCTTGCTAATCTAGCTTTGTGGTAGTTGATGGAGTCGCCTAAATAACAAGATAATTTACAATTAACGTGGTAGCAAGTAACAAAAGTAACGCATAACAGTCATGACTCCCTCCGGGCTCCGGGTCATGGAATGTGCATGGTGGGTCTGTCTGTCTGTCGGTGTGTCTGTCTGTGGGGAATGATGTGTATTAATGAATGTGTGCGGATGTGAGAGAGCGTGTGCGTCGGCGTGACCACGCCCGGAGCCCCTTCAGAGACGGACTGCGTTCCCCCCCCCCCAGGCGCGGGCGTGGGGCCCACCATCCAGATCGGAGAGCAGACGGTCATCACGGTGGACGCCAAGGCGGCGGGCAAGGGCAAGGTGACGTGCAGCGTGTGCACGCCGGAGGGGGTGGAGCTGGACGTGGACGTGGTGGAGAACGAGGACGGGACCTTCGACATCTTCTACACGGCGCCGCAGCCCGGGGAGTACGTGATCTGTGTGCGCTTCGGCGGCGAGCACATCCCAAACAGCCCCTTCCAAGTGACGGTGAGTCCCCAGAGAACCGAAAACCGACACATGCCGACACACACACGCGCAGCCCCCCACAGCCCCTTCCAAGGTTCCTGCTGCTGAGGTTGCTGGATGACAACACTGTTTATTAATTACCACTCTTATTTATTTCCCATCATCCTTCACTTGGACCTCCCCTCCCCCTCCCAGGCGCTGGAAGGTGCTCCGTCAGACCAGTGCATTCAGACGAGCCAAATGCCCCAGTACTACGTTCCACAATCCTGGGTACCTAGACCTCTGCATCCCCCCCCCCCCCCTCCCCCATGTCCATCCCTCCGTCATGCTCATCCAACCTACCGCTGCTGGTGTCCCCGAGACCCTCCCCCAGCCCTCCCCCCCCCCCCACCCACCCTTTCTCAGGGCTCTTAACCCCAGTCTGACGTCATCCATCATTCTCTCTCATCGCAGGTGTCAATCTCTGAGATGATTGCTCCTCCTTCATCACCTCCGTTCATTCATTCATTCATTCATTCATTCCTCCTCCTCTCCTCCTCCTCCTCCTCCTCTCCTCCTCCTCCTCCTCCTCCTCCTCCTCCTCCTCCTCCTCCTCGTCTGAACATGAGGCGTGGCACTGATGAAGGGCTGCACAGCAAAGTGGGACAAACTTTAGTTAATGTATTGATTGTGCTAAATATTGCACTTTAAGTGCACTTGGAGGCGATGTTTTTAAAGCAACAATGACAATATGAATTGAATGTTCAGTGTTTTTTTTTACTGTGCAGCCCTACATTGTATAAATGCTTCATGTGAACTCGCAGGTGTACCCGTTTAGGAAGAAACTGTGGCCATTTTGTCAATCATGAATGTAGGCAGGTGCTCTGCATTTTACAAAATGGCTTCCATGTGTCTGCTGAGTGCTTTTCTCGTGCCTTTATTGGTCATCCTCCCCTGAACCTCGTGCCTTCATGTAGTCATGTCTCCGCCCCCTCTCTCTCGTCTTTTCCTATCCCAATATAACTCCATCCCATTGTTTTGTGTCCATGTCGTCATGATCATCAACCATCCATTCCGTGGTCATCCTCTCCTCAGTTCACCCATCTCCCTGGCATCATTGGGTGTTTCCAGCATTTTTTTTTGGGCCAGCTCAAGGCCTTCCCATCAGCCGTCATCCTCTCAGCCATCCTTGCCTCCCTCTGTCTCCCCCCCACCCTCACACCACCCGCTGCTAACTTCCCCCCCCTGAAGCGTGTCCTGTGCTGACGGTGCTACCCTGTGCCCCCCCCCCCCCCCCCCCCCCCCCCCAGGCCACCGGCCACCGACCGACCCCTGGGCATGAATGGCATGGATGTGGCCGGCCTGAGACCCTTCGACCTGGTCATCCCCTTCACCATCCAGAAGGGAGAGATCACCGGTGGGTCTGGGTGCGCCAGCACGGCGTACAGGCGTATAGTATACGACAGTATACAATGGTTTATTGGACGTATTGCATGATCTGGTACAGCCGACACTCCTCTGACGCCGTCCGCCTGTCCGTCTTCCCTCCCCGGTAGGGGATGTCCGCATGCCGTCTGGCAAGGTGGCCAAGCCCGACATCGCTGACAACAAGGACGGCACGGTCACGGTGAAGTACGCCCCAGTGGAGGCCGGGCTCCATGAGATGGACATCAAGTACGACGGGATCCACATCCCCGGTAAGACCTGGAGTAGCTCTTCAAATAGAAATAAAAGACTGGAAAGGAACGTGGTGCTATGACCCTTAACCTGTGTTGGTGAAATCCGGCATCTTATTGTGTATCATGGCAGTTACCAGCGTTGGTACAGGAAAGGCAATAATGACAGGCGGCCTGTCAAAAGGAGCAAAAGTCTTTCTCTTACGGACTCTGTCACTCTGTTACTCTCAGGGAGCCCACTGCAGTTCTATGTGGACTACATGAACAGCGGTAACGTCAGCGCCTACGGCCCGGGTCTCATCCACGGGACGGTCAACAAGCCCGCCGTCTTCACGGTCAACACCAAGGACGCAGGAGAGGGTAGGCCCGCGGCGACCTCATGTGTTCTCCTGTGTTTCACCACGTCTATGGTACCCGCTCTCTCTCTCCCCAAGGCCAACTTGGGTTATCGTAGAACGCCGCCACGCACTTCTTCTGCTCCCTGTGGGCTTCCCTATAGATACCATCATACGGGGCTCACCTGGTAGAGCGCGTACCATATAGGCTCAGTCCAGATCACAAAGACCCAGGTTTGAGCCCTGCCCGTGGTCCTTTTCTGCCACTATCTCCAATACCTTCCTCTCTATCTCACACTATGATAAAAGCATCAACAATTTCTGAAGGAAAGGTTTGATGGTGGCGTTGGGGGAGACATGAAACGGCGAAAGACCCTAGAAACCCTGAATAGAAAGCGACCACCCCCCCTCTGAGCGGTGTGTTGGCCTCTCCAGGTGGGCTGTCCCTGGCCATCGAGGGGCCATCCAAGGCAGACATCAGCTGCGTGGACAACCAGGACGGGACCTGCACCGTCTCCTACCTGCCCGTCCTGCCGGGAGACTACAGCATCCTGGTGAAGTACAACGACAAGCACATCCCCGGGAGCCCCTTCGCCGCCAGGATCACTGGTAAGGGCTTCTGGACCGCTGCTCTGAACGCAGAACCTAGGACCCTTAATCCTTTTGTTTATTGAGCTTTTATAGATGCTCAATGACACCATTGACACATTTTAAAGAATATAAATTTAGTAGCAGAAAGGGGGACAGAGGTGACGAGATGATTGACATTTAAATACATTTTGAGGAGTGCACTTTAAGAGACTGCGAGAGGCCAGAGAACCTCGGTCAAAGAGAGAGGAACCATCTTCACGCGCTTGCTGATACTATGCCTATTCCTCCCCCCCCCCCTCCTACCTCCGTGTTTCCTAGGTGACGATTCCTTGAGGATGTCTCAACTGAAGGTGGGCTCGTCCGCTGACATCCCGTTGGACATCGGCGACCTGGACATGAGTCAGCTGACGGCGTCTCTGACCACGCCCTCTGGCCGCGAGGAGCCCTGCCTGCTGAAGATGCTCCGTGACGGACATGTTGGTGAGTGTAACCCACGGCAACCACGGGGCAAGGGAGGTGGAGGTATCCATGACCAGTAAATGGGGCAGACTAGTACCCGTGTACATTGGACGTCCTGGCATTGTTGGCTCGAGGTTGGCTCCTTAGTGCCACTAAATGTTTGCGTTGGAAGTGGTGTTCTGTTTGATATGAACACAGGGTGTCCCCGCATCCTTAAAAAGTCTTAAAAAGTCTTGAATTCATGTTTCTAAATTTAAGGCCTTAAAAAGTCTTAAATTCGTTACAAATGTCATATGCTGGTCTTAAATACTTAACTCAAGGTCTTAAATTTATCGGGGCAGGACTTTATATTTTTTTATTATCCTCAAGTGACTTTTCAGGAAGGAAAAGTCAAAGTTGCTAGCTGCATATATAAACGATTACCTGCGTGCTTGCTAGCTAGCTAGCTAGTTGGCTGGAAGACGTCCGTTTCCGAAGTTGGCTCGCGTCTGTTGCCAACCCCACCATCGCGTGTTTTAGGTCTTGCATTTTATTCAAGGTGGTATTAAAAAGGTCTTAAAAAGTCTTGAATTTGACTTGCTGAAACCTGCAGATACCCTGGAACAGATCTCCTTCAGCCTGTATTGTCGTCTGTCCGATACTGTGACGGCGGGGCAATAGTTCGAGTTCTTCTTTAAAGCAGTGGTTCCCGTCCTCCCCCCCCCCCCCCCCCCCCTGCCAGGCATCTCGTTCTTCCCCAAGGAGATCGGCGAGCACCTGGTGAACATCAAGAAGAACGGCCGCCACATC
Source organism: Melanogrammus aeglefinus (assembly GCA_900291075.1). NCBI lineage: Eukaryota > Metazoa > Chordata > Actinopteri > Gadiformes > Gadidae > Melanogrammus > Melanogrammus aeglefinus. Next base: position 11,882 of record OLKM01002863.1, on the reverse strand, counting down.
CCGAGCAGCCCCATCGCCGTGATGATCAGCCAATCGGAGATCGGCGACGCCAGCCGCGTGCGCGTCAGCGGCCAGGGCCTGAGCGAGGCCCGCACCTTCGAGCCCGCCCAGTTCATCATCGACACGCGCAACGCAGGTGTGGTGTGTGTGTGTGTGTGTGTGTGTGTGTGTGTGTGTGTGTGTGTGTGTGTGTGTGTGTGTGTGTGTGTGTGTGTGTGTGTGTGTGTGTGTGTGTGTGTGTGTGTGTGTGTGTCCTTTTTATTTACAGGTCCTCTCAACGCAGGTTGACGTCCATGTTGTGCGTGTGTGTCCTTTTATTTACAGTTCTCCCATAAGCAGGGGCAGGGTTTTGCCATTTGCCATCTTTATACCCTCATTTATTATTTATTGAAGTTGCACCAAAGTACGCTTTCTGAAAGAATGTATAAAGTCATTATTGTTCAGAAGTAGTTCAAACCATTGAGACCAGTGGTTGGAAGCAGGTTCCGCTGGGCTCAGTGGCTGTATCTCAAACACAAGCCTCATTTAGGATTCTCTTTGTTAAAACACTTACTTTTGGTTTCTGTGTATAGGCTAGGAGGATTTCATGAGTGAGTGGCATCACCGCTTTGGTGTTATTTCATTTGCCAGTTGGCTGCCTTCAATGTAAATAACTAATCAAACGCACGCTGTTTTGAATGACTTCAGCCTAGCCAGCAACATCTGTGTGAGGGTGGGTCATGCACAATGAGAAGTGGTTCAGTGTGTGTGTGTGTGTGTGTGTGTGTGTGTGTGTTGTGTGTGTGTGTGTGTGCTAGTGGTGTGTGTGTGTGTGTGTGTGTGTGTGTGTGTGTGTGTGTGTGTGTGTGTTAGGCTACGGGGGTCTGAGTCTGTCCATCGAGGGCCCCAGTAAGGTGGACATCAACACGGAGGACCAGGATGACGGGACCTGCAAGGTCACCTACTGCCCCACCGAGCCGGGGAACTACATCATCAACATCAAGTTCGCCGACCAGGATGTTCCAGGTAGGTCTCCACCCCAGAACCCCCCCCCCCCCCCCCGATGAAGACCCCTGTAGCACGTCTCCATGAGCCTGATCCTCCGAGGGGAACCCCTTTCTCTTTGGCGTGTGTAGGAAGTGCGTTCACAGTCAAGGTGACGGGCGAGGGCCGGATGAAGGAGAGCATCACGAGGAAGAGGAGAGCGGCATCTGTTGCCAACGTGGGCAGCCAGTGTGACCTCAGCCTCAAGATCCCAGGTCAGCTCTCAGTCCGCGTTGAGAGACGTCCTGCTCCCATGCATGCTATTGGATGACTGCTATTTGGATAAAAGTGTCTGCTAAATGCCTTGAATGTAAACGTAATGACCAACCATCCATTGACTTGACCAATCAAACCTTCTGCAGGTTTGAATTCTCTAGTTGTTCTCTAGCTCTAGTGGTCTGGGATGGTCGATAGATAACTGGTGGTTGTGGCCGTTTGCTTCCGATTGTTACGTCTACTTGCAATACAATTTAAAGTTGTTTTTAAATTAGGTTAAACAGACATTGTTTTGTAGCAGCTTAAATTATGATTATATTGCTCTAGCCAAACTTGTAATTCGCTCTGCTCAAAAATATCTCTATTAAATCACGTTTATTATATGCGCGTTTGACATTTAAAACATACCAGAAAACATCTCAGGTTTGATTCCATTGCGATTTATGTCCAGTTAAAGATCCCCAGAGAACCCGACGTGTTATGCGCCATAACACCAACAGCAGAAAGGTTATCCAAATAACAAAGAAGTGTACAACACTTGCATTACAGTGTGTGTATCCACACACTGTAACACGCATGTGACGCTCGCACGGTCGTAGCTCATCGTCTCATTAGCGGGCCAAATTCTCTGGGCAGAGAAAGGGGAGGTAGCTTGGCCCCTTATGATGACGTATGGGGCCACATTCGAAGGTGGAGCAGCCTTTTCAAAAGCAGAGCAGGATACCTCGTGCTCGCTTTACACCTAACGCCATTTCTAGCCACTGGGGGTCCATAGGCAGGCCAGGGGAACTCGTATCCAAGTTAGAAAACTCCATGAAGTGAAATGTTGATGCCGTGGGACCTTTTAATGTGAACCGGTGTTTGCTGCGTAGCCGATGCCCAGTGAGTGACCCTTGTGTCCGGGTACCTCCTCTCCCCCCAGAGATCAGCATAGCAGACATGACGGCCCAGGTGACCAGTCCTTCGGGACAGGTGCACAAGGCGGACATCATGGAGGGGGAGAACAACACCTACTGCATCCGCTTCGTGCCCACGGAGACCGGCGTGCACACGGTGTGCGTCAAGTACAACGGCTCCCACGTGCCCGGCAGCCCCTTCCAGTTCACCGTGGGGCCCCTGGGAGAGGGCGGCACCCACAAGGTGCGGGCCGGCGGTCCGGGTCTGGAGCGAGCCGAGGCTGGGGTACCAGGTGTGTGTGTGTGTGTGTGTGTGTGTGTGTGTGTGTGTGTGTGTGTGTGTGTGTGTGTGTGTGTGTGTGTGTGTGTGTGTGTGTGTGTGTGTGTGTGTGTGTGTGTGTGTGTGTGTGTGTGTGTGTGTGTGTGTGTGTGTGTGTGTGTGCTCGATAGATGACAGGATCAGCCTCAGTGTCTGTTATGCAGTGACGGTGACATAACGGTTGTGTGTGTGTGTGTGTGTGTGTGTGTGTGTGTGTGTGTGTGTGTGTGTGTGTGTGTGTGTGTGTGTGCGCGCGCAGCCGAGTTCAGCATCTGGACCAGAGAGGCGGGCGCCGGGGGGCTCGGCATCTCGGTGGAGGGGCCCAGCAAGGCGGAGATCACCTTTGAGGACCGCAAAGACGGGTCCAGCGGCGTGTCCTACATCGTGCAGGAACCTGGTGAGAGCTGAGGCCCCGTCTGCAGGCTCTGCAGGGATCATGTCTCGTCCTGTGACCCTTGGGGTCTGACATCATTCCTGCGACTGCCATGGAATGGGCACTGTCCTTCACAGCTCTGTTGGTGGCGTCTCCTTATGGAGGCGTATGGATCCTCAATGCTACTGCTCTGTACTCATGGCCTCAGGCATAGACAACACATCTGATTGGCCCTGAAACATCTCTGAAAGTATTAAGCTTACTCAAGATGTAACTTGAGTAACATCTGAAGAAGGATGAAGCCGTTTTGTTTTTTTTAACCTTTATTTTTCCAGATAAAACATTAAGAACAGTTTTCTTATTTACATTATGATCTGGTTTGAGTTGAGTGTGAACACCCTTTCCAGTTGAACTTGGTATCAGACTAGTTAGACTGCAGCAACAGGGGAAGGTGAGTGTTAGGAATGAAAGAGATGAGTGAATACAAGATGTAAAGCCCCCCCTGCCATCAGCGCCGTTTGACGTCACGAGTGGTCCGGGTTCTTTACCACTCTGCCGCCCCCTGCAGGTGACTACGAGGTGTCCATCCGCTTCAACGAGGAGCACATCCCTGACAGCCCCTTTGTGGTGCCTGTGGCCTCGCCCTCGGACGACGCCCGCCGCCTCACTGTTGCCAGTCTTCAGGTGAGGCTCTGAGACACGCACACATGTCCGAGAGCGCAGCCACCGGGCCGCGGCGCACCACCTACAGTGCAGCAGCTGGAGCAGGGGGCTCCGAGCGGAGCCGTCGCTGGGCTAGGTTAACGTCTGGGGCTTGAGGTGGGTCCCCAGAACATCAGTACACAGAGAGAGAGAGAGAGCCAAGGCCCTGATGCCTCAGGGCAGGTTTAAATTGACTTCAGGGTAGCATTAGGCATGGCTGATGCATGACTATTATCATAATTGTCATAATTATTATTATAATTATGATTATTATGATTATGGTGCATCCAAAGGTTTTGGGGGACTACAGAAACGAGCTGCTGCTGCTGCTGCTGCATTGTTGGGAGGTGAAAAGGCTTCTGGGATATTGAAGGACTGTGTGTGTTTCTCGTGCCGCGTTCTAAAGGCTGGCAACAGACCGTCTTAATCAAGCAGCCAGGCGCTACAGGGTTAAAGAGGTCTAACATGGGCTGTTTCTTTATTTTGCTTCTTCTCAACTGTCCGCGCAGTATCGATACACACCATCACTCCTGCATGTAATAACATGCACACACACACACACACACACACACACACACACACACACACACACACACACACACACACACACACACACACACACACACACACACACACACACACAATTCTATACTCATTATACACACGGGCCCTATGGTGCGAACATGCAGTTACAAAGCACACAAGAACTTTGCGTATTCATCTGTAGTTTCCTGAGAATGTTAGTCTTTCTCTCTCTACCAGCCCTCCTCTTTAGCCCCGCTAGCGACCGCAAGGTAAGGAACGTTGTCTTTGGACCCCGGCCCTGTTTTAGTGGTGTATTGGTTTTGAAGTGGAGCGTCTCATGTGTGGAGGGCGTCCTGAGGTCTCGGTGTGCTAGTGTTCAGCGTGTGAGTGTGTGTTGTCGAGCAGGAGTCGGGCCTGAAGGTGAACCAGCCGGCGTCGTTCGCCGTCAGCCTGAACGGCGCGAAGGGCGTGATCGACGCCAAGGTCCACAGCCCGTCTGGAGCGCTGGAGGAGTGCTGCGTCACCGAGATCGACCAAGGTAACCCGCGGTTACAGGCTGGTGTGGGGTGGTTACTAAAGGGGTTCATTATGCATCGTGCTTTTTAATTTCTGTTTTGGACTTCTTTCCCAGAAAGTGTTTATTGTTCATGTGAAACAATGGAAAAAATATAATGAATTCTACAAATGGAAATGTATTGCATATAAAACGTAGTGCACGTATCTTGTAACCAGATAAGTATACCCGGTGGTTCCCCTGCAAGAAACGGGGGGCTTCTGTTTTCTTGTTGCTGAACCCCTACCCTGATTGGCAGCTGTATTTGCCTGTGATTAGCAGAGCTGTGTATAGTATAGTGACCATTTGCATGTGGACTTTAGTTTTGCTTTTTATAGTATAACTAAGGGCTGCAAATCCAAACGGATATTGACAAGGCCAGTAAAATGCTGATCCGTACACTTCGGTCCCTTTCTCGTTAGCTTTCAATCAATTCATGAATTTGATCTTAAAATGGCAACGGCGTATATTTTAGAAAGTCATGTGCGAGAGACGCTGAGAGTGGGGGTGCTGAGGGGGATTGTTCTCTGAGAGAAGAGGCTGTCAAACATCCTGCCACCTTCTTTTTTTGAAGACATTTGATTTCATTTGAGCCTGTTGGATTTGTGTTTCAGTGTATTTGATTCACAGCACATTGTTAGCGAATATAAAGCTCTCTGATGGTTGGTCAGGTAGGTCTCAAAACAGAAGATCAATATTTAAAAATTGACCCCAAAGCCAAACTAGAGGCCTTGTTGGCTATGGTGTTTTTTTTGTTTTGCCAAGGGAAGATATCTCTCTCCTGGTGAAATGTCCTCAGTGTGCTGCTTCTCATTGGCTCTAGGTCTGCTCAGTGTGTGTCTTTATAAGGCTGTAAGCCTTCTTCCAGTGGTCCCGTGTGTGCATATTTGGTGTTCAGGTTGGCCGTCTGTTGTAATGTAAAAAGTTCACCAATGAAGGTTGCGCAACATTTAATAAGACTCAATATGACTTTCTGTGACCTGGTCGTGGAGTCTCTCAATGAACCTGAGGTGTTTTGGTTTGCAGAACTACCAACGATAGCCCTTCTCCTCTTCTCCGTTACCAGATAAGTACGCAGTGCGGTTTATCCCCAGAGAGAACGGCCTGTATCTCATCGACGTCAAGTTCAACGGTAGCCACATCCCCGGCAGTCCCTTCAAGATCCGCGTGGGGGAGACGGGGCAGGCCGGGGACCCGGGCATGGTGTCGGCCTACGGGGCCGGCCTGGAGGGGGGCACCACAGGTGAGACTGGCTCCTGCCGGGCTCTCAGCCTGCTCGCAATGAGGGACCGACACGGGTCACACTGGTTTCTTTACCTTTTGCGGGATCCCGTTTGTTATTGGGACCAACAGTGTCTGGCTGGAGGAAAGGCTTCGCTCAACTCTCCTTCCCTGAATCTTTAGATAATAATAAGCTTCCATAGTAGTCCAACCCAACAAACTGCTCTCAGCACTGCTCATTGAGTGAGACTTGGTTGGACACAATCACTAACAGACCAGATCAAGCTGAAGGTACAGAAACCAGTTGTATTTCTCTGAAGGGATCCTTTCCATAATGTTAATATCATCTGAGCCCATCAGTGGTGTAGCTCTTTTAAATGACGGGCCTTATTGCCCTAAAAGATTACATTGCAGCCTGTTTTTTTTGCCGATTATGGCTGCACCGTTCTGGCTGAATACTTCAAATAGGGTCCAGGTCGAAAACCCCCAAATTTTGCTTGACTACAAAAATAGGCGCCTAATACAATACGATTTGTAGAAATAAAACGACTAATCTTATAAGTGCTTTACTAAAACAACAGAATGACGTTGAGGTACACATTATTGACTATATTCTACATTATTGGAACTATACTTTATTGTTCAGATGGTTTCAAAACTGTACGTGACTAAACATGCTCCATTATTGAACTATCCATATTTCTACTTTACAACTCCACTTGTTGTCTGGATGCCCTCGCTGACACCTCTCCCCTCCTCTTTTTCTACCTCTCTGACTTCACCCCACTCTCTCGCTCTCCTGTTCCTCGCTCTCTTGTTATCTGTGTGTCGGTTTCCCTGCCGTCGTTCCAGGCACTGCTTGTGAATTTGTGGTGAACACCAGCAACGCGGGCCCCGGGGCCCTGGCGGTGACGATCGACGGGCCCTCCAAGGTGAAGATGGACTGTGTGGAGTGTTCAGAGGGCTACCGGGTGACCTACACCCCCATGGCCCCTGGCAACTATCTCATCTCCATCAAATACGGCGGGCCCTACCACATCGGGGGCAGCCCCTTCAAGGCCAAGATCACCGGTGAGGAGACTTGTTGTTAATGCCGCTGAATGTGGACTGCTCCGAAGTAGGGAGGTCTGAGCTCTCCACCCCTCCTGATGTCGGCCCTCTCCCACTTCCATGCTCCAGGTTCCAAGTTGGTGTCCAGCCACAGCATGCATGAGACTTCCTCCGTGATGGTGGACCCCGTGACCCGCGCTATCAGTGGCACCCAGCAGGGGGTCCCCCCTAAATCGGACGCCACCAAGGTGGTGGCCAAGGGTGTCGGGCTCACCAAGGCCTACGTCGGACAGAAGAACAGCTTCAGTGTGGACTGCAGCAAAGCAGGTACACATGCTAGGACCCGACTGGGTGCAGTCCTCCCGCTGTCGCTTCTCTTGAAACAGGCGAACGCGGGACTGCTCGCTTTGGGATGATGTTTTTCCTGTTGAATGCGTTTGTGCTTGTCCCGTCGTTGACCTTTTAACCCCTCTCCCTCCCCAGGGCGGAACATGCTTCTGGTCGGGGTGGACGGCCCCAAGGTGCCCTGTGAGGAGATCCTGGTCAAACATCTGGGCAACCGGATGTACAACGTCAGCTACCAGCTGAAGGACAAGGGGGAGTACATCCTGGTGGTCAAGTGGGGAGACGACCATATCCCCGGCAGCCCCTACCACATCACCGTCTGACACCACCCACTGCACCCCTCATTCCCAGCAACTGAAATTCTTAATTATATTATATAACTATCATTGCCTGTGATATTGCTGTTTACAAATTCTTTGCCTCTTTGTGTTAACATTGAAATACCAGGATTCCCAGTTTTCGTCAAACTCGCCTGTGTCGTGGTTTGCACAAATTCAGTGTTTGCTGTTCAGCTTAAAAAAAAGGCGCGTTCCGGTGATGCGTCGTCTGTTTTGAGCTTTGGGGAAGCCGCTACAAAGGTTCCTGTACGGCGAGGGGAACTCAGTGAGTGGGAGTAGCCAAAACACTGAGCCGCTTTCCAAGAAGTCCCCTTAGTCGGAACGCGCCTAATCTAAATATTTGGAATTCCGATATCCCCTACTGCCATTTTTTTTTTTTTTTTTTTTACAAAAAAAGGTATCCTTTCACACTGAATTTTACCACTACATGTGGCATCTCTATCATCCTCTACATCCCTATCCAAATCATGTCCCCATGTCGTCACGTGTTCAAACATGGACAATGTCAATGGTTATTCCTAGTTCTAGTCTAAACGGAATGGGTTCCATGGAATAGCCTATGAGTGCATAGCAGGATAAGAGTGGCCCATCCCACTTTAGGGGCATCAGTCTTTCACTGCGTACACGGATCAGCTCTTATACAATACCTGTTACTCTGAAACGGATCATTGAGGCTCAACCTATAGAGAGACCATGTATCTTCTAACACTGCTGCGTGCTCGCAGCGCTGTGGTTTAGTAAATACAGTGGTGGCCTGAATCGAGTCAGTGTGTTGATTTTTACGCTTGCCAACTTGCGCCCTCATGTTTAATCTGCTGCTAGTGTGATCCATTTAGGCACTCCTATTTTGAAACTTTTAACTCATGATGAGATTGAGAAAAGGTCTACTGGCAAAGGAAGGGTGTGTATAAAGTATTGTGTGGAGCGCGCTTCAGGATGTTCTTTCTCACAGGATCCAGAAGTATTCTGTGCTGCCTTGTTCTACAGCTCGCACACAGGCAATGGAAACACCTGAGATGAACTGAGCGGAAATAAGAAAGTTGACGGCTTTCCATGTCTTACTGTTTCAGACATGTTGGTTTGGGGACAACAGAAGGGACATTTCTAGAGAGGGGCTTTGCAGGAGAATATTTGTTGTGAAATTGAATCAACTGAAGAGAGGGACCTTAACAAGAAATGAGAACAAATGTTGCTTAGTATTTCCTGCACCCATTCCGCTGCCACGCCCTTATTCTTTGGCTTTGTGTGTACTCAGTATTTTTGAAAAACAAATTGAATCGTCTTGAAAAAATAATGGGCTTTTAAAGTGTTTGTAAGACAGTATTTTGATAAACAATAAAGTTGTCTACGTTTTTTTTGTCAATCGTTTATTTGTAAAAAAAATATACATTTCATTGAAAACACATTTTACACATCGGATTAAGCCAGTATTATAGAAACTATGTGTTTATTGTGTACAATATGGTTTTGTTTTCACAGTCAATTACGTGTGAAATATGGATATACTTATTCTGGTGTCGCGCTTCAGTCAATTTGTGAAAATTGTTGTTTACATTGCTAAAGCAAGTGAAAAATATAACTACAATTTGTAGGAAACAAAAGGTAAAATGTATAACACTAATGGCACCACCAGTGGGAATTTAATGCTGTAAAGCCAACTTAGCATCATCTATATCAAATAAGAATTGGATTTTAAATGATTGGAATTTGCTTGGATCAAACCAACGGCGCAGAGTCACCCCGACGTGGGTTTGCTATTTCTCAAGGTGTCGCACGCGCCCTCATGGAGCATGGGCAGATGTTGGCCCCGCCCCTCGTTGCGCCGCACCCTCATGGCGCGCATCCAGCTTTCGTAGTTAAGTGAAGGTAAAATAAATGAACACTAAAATGTGCTCTCCCTTTTTTTTTTGGATAAAAACAGCGAAAGCGAAGCAAAGACACTAAACGATCACAGAGTTACTACCCACTGGAAGCTTATTGGGCTCTTGTAGGGAATGATTGCCATTTTTATCCCAATTTAACTATTGGTACATGTTCTGGTGGGAATCTGTCTGCTAATTTTCCCTGCACAGATAGAGTTGGTTTCCCAAGGTCTTTTTCCTTGGCTACCACCTGGAGTTCCTGCAGGTTTCCCCCCATGGTGTAGCAGTGCTCAGGGTTGTTGTATCCGCAGTGCATAACCTTACATTTCTCAATATTGAAGGATTGCCATATTGCCATATTTGTGACCAACGCGACAGTCGCTCAAGATCCTCCTGAAGTCTGATGTGGTCGTCCATTTCATTGAACGGCGATTACATTGGTATCTTCTGCAAAGAGCACTGCGAAGCTCAAGATGATGTCTGGCAGATTGTTGATGAATACTATGAATAGTAACGGTCCTAGAACACTTCCTTGTGGGATGCCGCTCAGTACCTCAATCCAGCTGGAAGGCCACATTTTGTTTCACTAAACAACCCGCTGTACAAATGTCTTGATCCACCGTAGGCTTCTCTAGTATCACCTTCTGCATCGGGACAGTGTCGAAGGCCTGGAAGTTGAGATACAGAATATCAATGTTTGATCCTTCATCCAGGAGTTCCGTCCAATGGTCAAGTACCTTCAGTAGCTATAAGGTGGGGGACCAAGTTGACATTAATAGTATAACTACTAACGTTAGTTGACATTATTCTAGTTTTCCTACCTTGGAGTTGGATGAATAAAAGTCTGTGATGAACCAGGAATGTCTACTTACTGATTCACTTCTACATTTCATTACCAGTTGAAGCAGTGTCGCCATATAATATATTGATCTCAAACCCAAACCGTCTGTAACATTGATCACTTTCACAGAGTTGGGTCAGCCTACTAGGACTTTTTCAATGCTTTTTAAATGCAGCCATCCTTCCCTCCACCCCACAGTAATCTCTGTCCAGATGTCGCTGAGTGGGAAGGCGGACACGGAGCTCAGCACAGCTGCATAGGTCAATTCATTGAATTTGACGGAAAATTTGAATTTGATTGAATTAGTTACTGGCCTTGTGCCCATTGCTAGTCTCACATGTGGTGACATGGCAGGCTGAAGACTGATAACAGACAAGCTCACCTTTATTCAGTTGTTCATTTTTCTGCCGCCTCAAATGTTTTTCGGCCCAATCATTTTTTGCTTGGGGCTGGGTTTTTTTTCAAGACATGGTCCTCTACTGGAAACCAACATAAGGAAATGGACCCTTCATCTCGGATCCAGATGAGCGTTGTCCAATAAAACAGTAGCATCGTCTTTACATTGTTGTATCGCTCCTTGGGGAACAAAGCTAAACTTGGCAGGCAAAGGTGACTTAAGCTCCTCCTGTAGCAGGTGGGAGCTAAAAACTTACGGTCCGACATCAACCATCCCTGAGACACACTTTATTAAATAAAAGTTTAACCTGTCTAGTAGACAGTCAATATTTCTCTGAAATCTCTTGCACCCACAAATGAATTATTCTTCAGAAGAATATAGAAGTTTGGATATCAATTTGTCGAACGTCTGTATCATAGATCAGCCCAGTAACAGCAGAGAGGACGTTTATAATAGTAAGAAAATTCTAATATGTTTTCTTCCAAAGGTTCTACTTTGAAGTCTGGCATGAAAAGAAGCAGAATGGCTTTCCATAGACAACAAGTCAGAAAACACCCATCTGACAAGACCTTACTACAGAGAAGGAACGAGGAGTTCTGACAGACGGCCTGCTACCAGAGAGGAAGGTAGGAGACTGAGAAGACCTCATAACAGAAAGGAAGGTAGGAGACTTGACTAGACCTACATAAAGGAAGGTTAGGAGGCTGCTTACCACGTCGACATGAGTCTGACGGTCCATCTGCAAAGTGACCTTGTGGTCACCTATTCCATTGCTTTTACAACTTTTTTGAAGATTTTGACAAGGAAAAATGAAATAAAGCTTCTATTAAAGGGTAAACTGCTGTCTGAGGGCAAGGGTGCGCAGCCTCGGAGAAAACTACCATTGCATAAACAAACATTTTTTGAGCGCATTCATTATAATTATTTTAACATTTGGGTAAAAAAATAACACATGATACTTTATAGCTAAATACTTTGTAAAACGGTTTTCCATTTTCAAATTGTCACTTTATTCTCAATGTGTACATTTAAGCAGTATTTAAGAATAAATACAATGCAACCGGCCCCATCTTGCACATTAATTGTGCACAGCAAATATATCAAATATTTATAATCATAGTGTCAAATCTGCGATTACCTTAGCAAATACGTTTGGCGAAACAAGTGCGTACAGCCACTCGTCAAAATAATCTAGCAAATACGGGGGGGGGTGGGGGGGGG
>OLKM01002862.1:25000-50000 GCA_900291075.1 Melanogrammus aeglefinus | reverse complement strand
GCTCCCCGATTGACCCGTTTATGAGCAGGAGAAGGAGAAGGAGACTGGGGAGAGAGTTAGAAAGAGAAATAAAGTTAGTAAGAGTGAGTGTGTGCATATGAGTGTGCGTGGGTGCGCCTGTGCGTGCGTGTGTTTGTATGGGTAGGGTGTGTGTCTGTGTAGATATGACTTTCGCACTTGTGTGTCGGCATGCTTGCATCGGGGTTTGGGAGATTGTATAAATGTGTGTATCTGTGTGAGAGAAAGGAAGGGAGGGGGGAGAGAAAAGACAGAGGGAGAGAGGGAGAGAGAGAATGAGAACGAGAAAAAGAGGTAAAGAGAGAAAACGAGAGAAGGGTGACGGGGTGAGAGAGGGGATTACATGGATAAACTGAAATACAACATTGGCTTGATTTCGTAATCTCTGCTCTAGTGGAAGGGGCCAGGGGATGCAGCTGTCCACGGGAACAGCTGCCCGCCCGAAAAGACGGATCCTGCAGAGAAGAGTGAAATAATAATAACAAGTGAGACGGACACATATGCAACCTGTGAAGCATTTTGTTATTCTGAGAAAGTTTGAAAAAAAATGCAGCCAGTATTAAGCTGCGACTTTATTGGACAGCCACATCTGTTCGGAAGATCAATTTATCCAAGCCATGGAAAATATATTTTCTTTTGTTGTTGTTGCTTTTAAAACAAATCTGGAGCAATATGGAGACAATGCAAATGAGACAAAACCTCCACAAAAATATGCGCGATCGCAAGAACGTGTTTTCTGGTGTCTGTATCAGGTGACACACTTCTGCCAACATCCAAACGTACATCGGCTGCACAGACACGGAGCAGTCGACGTGGAATCCAGCAAAATGTTTATCAGACCTGAACCAAGCAGTGATTTGTAGCTCCCCCTCTCCCCCCCTCTCTCCCGCTCCCTCTCCCCCGGCCTGAGGCTTTGTGGCTGGCCGATCCGTCCGTCCATAAATCACCGGTTAGGAACGTCTACGAGTCCCTGTGTTAGCACGCCGAGGCTCCCCTTGCAAGGTTAATGACGCTCACATCTCATCAGGCCTCAATCCAAACTGATAACCAAACACATTTTTATAGGTGCCCTGTGCATGATGGCTCTTGTTGCTCTGGGGGTGAAGGCGGCCTGCGTCATTTCCAAAACCAAGGGACGCTGTGTCCCACGTGAAAGGGCAATCGTTCGCTGAAGGTAAAAAAAAAAGAGAGCGCTGAGCCCTCATTAAGTGTGTTGGTGATGGTTACCGGGAACAAAGTGGCGTTCACCGCCTTGTTATAACAACGGACGAACAACAAACTAACACACATAGGACGCACGCTCGGGATTTTCTTAAAAGGGCTTTCCATGACAAGACAGGGACACAGGGAAAGATTGAGTATAAAGAGATCGTAATTGCTCAGGAGCAGAGGGGAAAGAGAGATGCACGTGTTGAGCAGAGAGTACAATGGCCACCAGCATTCCCGTATCATGCTGTCTGTTTGAAAGGCCTTTCGGGAATACGGAATGCTGTCACACGATGACAAGCCAATGGATGTCTCTGCATAGCGCTTGGACAGCACAAGCGCGTCTTGTTTACAATAACGGGTGCGAGTCACTGTTTCTAAATTGTTTCACCCTTTTTTTTTTTTTTCTATTCTTACAAATGCCCAACCCAGATATGTTGGAATTATGCCAAGGCACTGTCCACTACAAAACCTTCTCTAATCAAAGTGCCGATTCTTGAAACAGACAGCTGCTGTCATGTGCCTTAATTCCAATGGTTATCTGTCGCTGTGTGGCTACCCCTCGGAGCTCTTAGTGGGGCAGCTGAAGTTGCAGGAAGACAAGGGGTTAGGAGTTAGTCTGCCTTGTCTTGTTGTTTGAGCTGTGGTCCGTCGCCGCTACAGCGAAACATCACTGACACACATCGACCAAAGGTAGGTTGGCTTCCCTGTTACTAGATGTCAATGCTTAGCAGTGTGACGGTGGATATATATCAAGTGTCCTGGCATGGAAACAATTATGAAAAAAAACTGATGAATGCTACTGTCTTTTAGTTTAATTGGATTAATGCAAACACTTGTAAATAACATTTCTGGTATCAGGGTTTCAAAGGTTTCGTAAAAGATTTTTGTTTTGTAAGTAAAACTCATCAGGAATATGAATACATTAAAAAATGTCAAGAGCAATTTTAAAGCTTAATTATTAGACATTTTCATTTAAAACTGAAACAAGGACACTCTCTTCAGTTCATCCGCTTAGTTTATCCACTTACATTTTTCTCGTGCCCACCCATGCAGAGAGAGACAGCGTTCTTGAAATGCTTCAGTGGAGGGAATAGATCAGAATATCTAAATGTATATCCCGTGAAGGTCTCCTGGGCTATTGTATGTTCGTCTGTCCATCTATTCCTGGGCGAGGGGGCAGCTGCTCTGGTGGTCCGAGGCAGAAAAATACCAACTGTTACATTCTGTTAAACACGGGCCGTTCACGGCCATATGTGACACAAAGAGCACTTTCTGTATGTAAAGCGCTACCAATATCTCCGCCATAGGTTAAGGCAGTGAAGGGGATGTATGATATATCGTCCTCATGATAAACTGAGTCAAAGGATATGGCTGTCTATATCAGAAACATCAAATATTGGCCAAGAAATGCATTGACATGTTTGTAGGTTAGTCCAGTCAGTCCAGTCATGTCTAGAAGACCTCTCATTGGCAGAGACTATGAGTCATGATACATGTTAATACACATAACATGTATTCATGGTGGAAGGGGATTGAGCTGGAGAAATTCAAGGTTTTGTTTAGTCATATCCTTGCCTTCATTCCCCCGTACTAAATTCTAATGCAGTAATTATAGTGAGCAGGGCTAAATGTCTTGGGGTGAAAGGAAGACTCATACGTAGCTTTTCTGACCCAAAAGTTGACCGACTTGAAAGTGTGAGGTTAAAAAAGTGACTTATGACTTGATTTCACCTCTTCACATCTCTGCCATGAATGCCATTGAAACACGCTCGATAAGGTTGGCTGAAAGCCACAAACACATACGCTGCATGCATCTACGAACTAGGAGGTATGACAAATCCCCATATCGACATTGAGTTTCCACCTCAATCGGAGTACGAAGAATCGACCTGATATATTCCTCGGCCTGAACCAGATGTGATCGACCCCGCGGCCACGGCAGTAGAACTAGCAGACTCCTAGAGCGATGGAGTTTTCCAGGAAGGGTCTCTTATCCAAAGGGTCTAACCAAAGGATCCAGCCCCAGGGACTGCTGAATACATCCTCATGGTTTCCTTCACTGGTGCACCCCTGTCTGAAAGAACCACCAGATGACTTTGTGGGGGTCGTGAGCCAGACTTAGCGTTGGGGTTAGACAAAGTCCAGCCAGACGACGTACTAGTGGAAAGAGGATGACTTGGAGGGGGGGGGGGAATCGCCAGGGTGCTGTGAGCTTTCCTTCAAACCACAGGGTCAGGGATAGGAGGAAGAGCAGGGGGGTGGGGGGGGTGGGGGCGGGGGCGGGGGTGTTGCTTAAAGTACCAGTTGGGGGACGGGGGTGGGGACAAACAAATATTCACCCCTGCAGTCTTGCACCTCAACAAACGGGGAGAGGCAGTGTGGCGAAGACAGTGTTGTCAACACTTATTCTAGCCTGGACCTTAGAAGTCATTCAAACGCTCCAGAGTTTGAATGAAAGAAAAGAAATAACTCAAATCTACGGCATTGTGATGTTGTAGGAACCAACGCTGTTGAGTTGATTTTAGTAAATGTTGGGATGAGTATAGAGAACAAAATGTGTGCGACCAGACCGTACACATTTCCACAGGTGGATGCGCGGAGATAGTTCTAGTCATTTAGCCAATGGAAGGGATTTTTTTTTTGTCAGCATAATAATGCCATTTTGAAACTGAAAGGGAGTTGTTAAAAAACAATTTGTTACCTGACTTATATGCGCTGCCTCAGGTGTCAAGAATGGGGGAAAGGGTGTGTGCAAAGGGTAGAAAGTAAAAGCCAGGCATGTTCAAACAAAGACATGCAGTGGAATAATCTGTGCTACTCTATGACGTTATCCACACGCTCGCTCTGATTTACCATTAGAGGCACGTTTGTTAAAGACCTCCAAAGACAACAGAGAAGCAGCCTGTTAATAAAGAGGTTTATCTCCAACACACACACACACACACACACACACACACACACACACACACACACACACACACACACACACACACACACACACACACACACACACACACACACACACACACACACACACACACACACACACACACACAGGTAGAAGCCAGGTCAGAGGTCAAATGGCCCTGAAACCTCTCCATGAAGGCTGCATGGATCAGAGGTTCCTCTGTGTGCTGTTTGCCATTTCTTTTACCCATCATCCCTCATCAGGCCGGTGTGACCCCGCGACCCCAGGGCTAGGGTTACCTGTCAGTTGATTGTCTATTCACCAGGCGCGCCGGCCTCACCGCTATGTCAACAACATTTGCTTCTGTGAAAGCAGCGGAAGGAGGAGGTGAGAAGCTCCGTTCTGTGTGGTTAGAAGTTAAGGCAACAACAAAACAAGGTTCAAACAAAAGCAGAGATTGTAACGCGTTCTGAAGTCTGCCGCTGGATTTTCTCTTTCGCTCTCGAACCGTTGATACACTCTGCGTGATAATCCCTGATTGCTCAGCGACAAAGATCCAAAGAACAGAGTAGAACCATCCATAGCTGCTCTCTACCGAGAGGAACCAGGAAAAACATTTGGTTGTGCCCCCCCCCCCTCCCCCTTTGCACTGTCAGGTATCAATCAAGGTCCTGTAAGTGGGATCCTTGAGTGAAGATGCTATCCGTGCCGCTCTATATACACCAACACCACGGCTTCTCTTATCTCTCCTGATAACAGGGGGAATGCCAAAGCCCTTCTCCTACTCTCTCTCTCTGAAACTCTCTGAAACTCTCTAAAACTCTCTCCGTCTTTGCACCAATCCGTATGTGCTACTGCCCGGTTCATTTCCGTCAAAGACTTTAATTTTTAAAAGGGAAAAAGGTTCCAGATGATTTGGTTCCCTGTTTAAAAGTTGATAAGTGTATCTCTTGGTTTAGAGCTGTGTGGTTGAGGCTTAGGCCGCGGGTGCATGCTCGGACTGATTTCAATCTCTGATGTTATCTTGCCTAACAGGCAACATGAAACACGTCTCCGTTGACAAATCTCCAATCGGCATGAAATTAAATGAAAATTCAGAAGCACTGCGCTGCCAATTTCGCTGAGATGTACTTTTTCAACTGCTTTTCGCAAAACTTTAACGTTCTCAAATCAACATTTGAAATTGTTTGTGGCGCTTCACGGTTTGGCAGGGGCTCCAGAAAACACTCAACCCATCATACCAACGTTTTAAACGTCTCAGTACAAATGACTGATAAAAGGCTTCTTTTTTTTTGTTTTTGGGGCTTTTCTTTTAATGGGATTTACAAGAGTGAAATACGAAGTCCCTGTGAAGAGTTGTCTGGGCCGGTTTGCTGGTTTCCTCCCGACCACAGTGTGATGGGCCTAATAACAAAAACAAGCATTCTGGTGGGCTTCAGGTCCCACAGTGTGAGCACTTTAATGGGGAACATGTGGCACGGCCAGACACACAGTCATGGGGAAACCCAATACCACTGCTCCTCCATCTTCCCCTTTTTCTTCTGCTTCAACCAGCCCTCCTTTAATGTCCTTTTCTTCTTTCTCTCTGTCTCTCTGACGCTCGCTCGATCGCGTGCTTTCTCTTCTTCTGTTTTTCTTTGGGAAACAGCACCTAGTATACGTTTAAGGAAGACGTAACGGGGAAGGAAAAGTAAAAAAGTCTTTATTTTCAGAGGAACGTTAAGCTGAGAGGTTCCCCTCCTGTTTTCTTTGTCCTCTGTCAGGCCGCATGTGTTCCTCTCAAAGATAAAGTTAGTTCTTTGCTCGGTTATAGATGGTTTTAGACAGCTTGCCGAGACATCCGATTCACCTTTCTATTGGAGCAAGCAGTCTGATTTAACATGTGTTTTAATCATTTTGAACTTATTTATATATATATATATATATATATATATATATATATATATAATATATATATATATATATATAATATATATATAATATATATATATATATATATATATTATATATATATATATATATATATATATATATATTATATATATTATATATATATATATATATATATATATATATATATATATATATATATATATAATATATTAACACTTCAAACATATAACTCTCCAGTTAACTGTGTCCAGTTGAATCTAGTAGTACAGCACAGGCACATTCACACCAAAACACACACACACACACACACACACACACACACACACACACACACACACACACACACACACACACACACACACACACACACACACACACACACACACACACACACACACACACTCAGACACACACTTTGAGAAGATATATATGCATATTTGCAAGGTAATGCAACGCAATATACTGAGAGAGCAAGAGGGGGAGAAAGGGGTCTTTCTTTGCTATCAGGCTCAACAGACCATCGGGGGGGTGGGGGGCTTCCATCATGTGAAGAATTCATCCTGTTCACCCACCTGGATCAATTAACTGTTTGCTTCATCGGGCTGCCTTTCAATAACGCCAAACTCACATAAGGGCCTTAGTAAGAGACATTTTTTAATTTTGTCAGAAACAATAGACAATTGCTAGCGGTATCAACCCATCTCTGATTCTGTTGCCTCTGTGTGAAATTGAGCACAACCCAGCCCTTGTTTTGTCTGTGTTGTGCTTACTTGCTATCGCTACGACTCTGGCTCTGGTTATTTTTATCTTTTGTTTTTATTCTAGATTTTAGATAACATCAATTGAAATGTCTTAGCAAACACAATTTAGTTGCTGTACCTTATTTGACTCAAGCAAACAAAATGGTATCTTTTTCATCTATTCATTTACAGGAAAGGATGTCCAGCGATCCTGAAAATGAAAGATGCAAGAGGTAGGACGTTTTGGCTTTTAATTACAGTGTGCTGTCAAAAACGAACTTCAAGATGGCAGCTGTGATACGGGGAGGAAGGGTCATGCTTTGGGGACTGGGAGCTGGTGTTCACAGGGTACAATCATAAAGCCCAACAGCACACCAACCAAGCCTCCCCAAATTAGCAGAACACACATTGTAAAGGTACCGGTCCCAGGGGGAAATGAAGCTGGCAAACTGGACCTAGTGTCTGAGGCCCAGCGCACAACAATCCAAGTGTTCCACTTGGCTTGTGCTATCTACCCCCCCCCCCCCCCCCCCTCCACACACACACACACACACACTCATCCCCCCCACACACACCCCCTCCCGCCATTTAACCAAAATATACCAGCCCCGCATCAACGTGCTCCTCTGAGCACCCTCAGACCGTTTTACCTGAATCACACAATTTGTGTGCCCATAAAAAAAAAGAGCCGGCATAAAGTAGTAACAAGCGATCCAATCACTGTCTGGGCTTTACTTTATTTTATCAGACTTAGGGAGAGTTTACACTGGAGTTTAATTTCAGATCATGTAAAGCATGCGGATGATGGGACACTATGGTGGAGGAGAACACTGGCGATACCGTTCGACAGGCGCACAACACGTGGTCCCTCGGTCGGAATGCCTGCAGTCCGAGGGCCACAGAATGTGTCTTGAGAACGAGAGCAAATAATCCTGTGTGCCTTGCAGATGGCGTGGCCCGTGCAGCAGCTGTGCAAATGAAAGACAGTGTCGTTTGAGAAGTGAGAGAGATGGAAAGTTGGCTGCAAACGGGAAAAAAGAGTAGCATACAAGTGTCTGACTGAAAGTGTAATGGAAAAACGAATAGAGCACACACAGAGCCTCAGAGGAAACAATTCAGAGCTACTTTCTCTCCCTATGTTGAAAGCCTGTGGAACACACAATATCTAGGCGATGTGTTGTTCACATGTCTCTATAACTTTATTCTTTCTGTCGAGTTTGGATGTAATCAACCAATTCAACAGCATACATTATTAGAATGACAATACACTGAAAAGCTAAGCATATTTCTTACTGCTAATAAGTTAACTTTTTTTATGAAACCCCCTACTGATAATCACATCGGAGTAGTCAGGGAGAGTCCCATGAAGTGATGTCATGATGAATGAATAGTTGTAAATGTTAGTATTAAGCGCTATTGTGTTAAGTGAGAAAACGTAATTGGAGGCGTGATTCGCACACACAAATCAGTTTTTTTTCCGCCAGGCCATATGCTTTTTCAGATCAAGGGATCAAAACAGGACAATTAACGACGAAAGCTTTGTGTATTTACTGATCTACTGCATTAGGTCAGAGTGACCTAAAATATTTATAACACGTATAAAGAAATAGCCTACCAATAAATCAAATCATACAACAGGTCCTAAATATGAACACCTGATCCTGAGCTCTACATCCGCCACAGCCATGACGCCGCTACATTGTTTGCGGTGGAGGACAACTTTCCATTGGACTCGTCCTGGTAATTGCCGCTACATGTAAATACGAAGTGGTTAGTGAATAATTGCTCTTTCATTGGTGAACAATCACCCCCGGAGCCCCCTGTGTCTCCACCTCAGACCCCGCCCCTTGTAGGGCCGCCCTGAAGACAGGCAGGGCCCCCTTTTCAATGACAGTGCTTTGGGGGGGGGAGAGAAAGGATACGAATTTTTGCTCTAATTCCCCGCAGCCACCACGTCGATGAGAAGCAGTCGAGGATCTCCATTCTAACTGAATGGATTGGTATGGGGAGAAGCGGACCTCAAACCTCGGCTAAGCGGCAGCTTTGGAACTGTATCACGTTGACCATGGTGTTCCTCTCGCTGCTGTCCCGACCAGGTAAGAGGAGCGCCGTCCTGCCCGCTTTGCGCCCCGGCGTCTGCACGCAGCCTTCACTCGCACGGAGCTCCAAACTTTGGTTTTGTTTGTTTATCCGCAGAATTCGCGTCCCTGGATGCAAACGCGTTTCTCATCGCATCGTTACACCTTGTGTTTTTGGAATAACGCATTTATTTTCTGTATATCATCGAATCGCCAGGTTGTGTGTGGAGCGTAAAGGCTTGTGGAGAAGTTGCTCCGTTCGGGGACAACAGTTGAATAGCTGCTAGCTTTTTGCGCAAAACCTTACGAGTCCTTTTACGGACGATCAACTTGGCGCTCCTTGTTTCTCCTAACTAGAAAACGGTCGCACGTTAGAGATCGATGAAGCCCCGCGTATGTCGGAGTAAACAAAGTTTCACCCAAACTTTTTGGATAAGTTTCATCAAGTTTGTGCTTGACTTCCCCTGGTTAGCCTAGCCTGGTAGCACGTCCTCGGACCACGGCAGTCCGCTGGGACCAGCAGGCTAAGTTGAACCGATCACGCCGAGTCCCCGGGATAGCTTGAACAAAGTATGCATTTGTGCAATTGCACACAATTCTGCTTGGTTTAAAAACAATCCAATTTCTGTCGCCTCGTTCCTGCTCCGTTTCTGAGCATGCATGGTGTCCAGTCCTCTCGGCCTCTGACTGAGCGTGTTGGTTTAACTTTTTAAAAGCACTACTATTCATGCAAAAAAAACCTCGGTTTGTTTTTAAATGCGTGCTGTGCACGATGGATCCACGTTGTTGCATTGCTTTGCGGCATGTTACTTAAATCCTCATAGCGTAGCAGCTTCACAAACCAAGTTGCGGTAAATGCAACAAAACAATGCACTACAAAGCCTCAAGTCACTGGCGGTGCACATTTTTCCAATCGGGCATCGGTGGAGATGGAGATGCTATTTCGATTGCTACGTTCTATTTAGTAACACATGGAGCAAAACAAATGCATGTGATCGAGATGTGTCTAAACTCACCCTCCGCGCATCCCCATTATAATCAAGATATTTTTAAATAATCAAAACTCTCTAGGGGCAGACTATAGAAGTGGGTTGGCTAGTGAAGTTTGTTTTCCCTCGTCTTAAGGCCCTTTTCTCTCTATTACCCACAGCTGATGGGTAATAGCTAATGTTAGATAGATAGATTTTTTGATATTGGTCTATAGCCTGGAATTTCCAGAAATGCCTGTCTGAGAGTTGAGTAAAGAGACCTGTTGATTCAGGAGGGCTGGTGGAATTCAGAGGACTGGTGTGAGATGCCTCTTAAGGTACCCCCTTTGCTCCTCAACTCATCATTATCACATCTCCATTCATCCCAAATGTATGCTTGGTGAGAGAGTGATTAAAACAATCCACACAAGCATCGATTTGTCTCCCTTTTTTCTTTGTTATTGCCCAAAAAGTGAACGCCTGGTACATCTCTGAGGCCACGGGGGCGAACATTGACGCAACCTTTTGCAATAAGAGTTTCCAAAGCAGTTGCAGCCTGATCAATACCATCTGTTTCTATTCCAAACCAATTTCAAAGGTCAAATAGTTTTTTGTTCGATGGAAAACATATTCTGTGCCCCTGGTTCTTCCAAACCTTTTTAAAATGCTGTCCAAAGCAACAGTGAGGCTCCTATCTTTCCACAGTATGCACACTACCTCGTAGCCATGATGCTGCAGCCCCCACCTACCGCCCAGCTGTTTAGCCCCTTAGTCAATAAATAAACGTTGCTGTTTTTTGTTCCAAGATTCCTTAATGCTGGGCCTGTGAGTTTCCTTCCACACCCGAGCTCAATGGTGTTTGGGTCCATTTTAATGGACTTGTATTGCCTCAGCAACAGCCAAACCACATTCAACACCCCAAGGCAAACTACACAGGTTGATTTCCTTCTTGCAGTAGGTCTCTGTTATTTTTTTGAGGGCTAGTTTGGGGAAATAAGCTCTGACTGAGTGACTCAAGACGCCGCTTCGTACCCTGGTCTAAAGGCCGTGTGTGGGCTTGCGTGTCTATGCCTTTATAGCTCTCCCGTGGAAGATAAAGTCAATCGTGGAAAGTTTCTCTGTACTGCGTTTTAAACTTCACTGTGGTCAAATTAATTTTTGCGGTGAATATGGGTTTAAATATCTGTATTAATTGGATAAGCATTTTGAGCTGAACGTAGACAAAAAGGAGCAGTTTCTTTCTATGTTCCCAAAACGATTTAATGTTATTGTTTTATGATACGCTGCAATCCTCAAGTGGAGATCCCCCATCTGATCAATCTCATCTCCTTGATGTTCCAGCTCACTGCCAGCAGTGTCGGATCCAGCGCTGCAATGCAGACTACGTGGCCTCCACGTCGCCCTCTGGTGGCCTGCAGGAGGAAATGCCCCCAGATGTGGATTACTGTATCGCCCTGCGGGCCTATGCCCAGTGTACTAGGCGGCAGGCCCGCGGTTGCCGGGGTAACCTCGTGTACCACTCCGCGGTGTTCCGCATCAAGGAGCTCTTCTCCCAACACAACTGCTCCAGCGACGGCCCCACCTCCCCGGCCAAAGCCCCCAGCACGGCCAAGCCAGCCGTTTCAGAGCGCTGCGACTACGAGAGCCGTGCCCTGGGGTCGGGCTCCGGCGGCCAGCAGAAGAAATACGCCCACTGTGGATTATTCGGGGACCCTCACTTGCGGACGTTCCGGGATGAGTTTCAGACCTGCAAGGTGGAGGGGGCGTGGCCTCTGATTGACAACCACTACCTGTCGGTACAGGTGACCAACGTCCCCGTCGTCCTGGGGTCCAGCGCCACGGCAACCAGCAAGGTGAGGATTGGGAGCGAGGGGGTGTCTCTGGGTTTCATGGTTCTGTTGGTTTTCCAGTTTGTTGGGAAAACCGTTGAGCTTATGTGTGTTTCCAATATTTCAGTTGTACAAGGATATGCACCCTGGGCCAAACGGATTACAGATGCGTTTTCTGGATTCAGTTGTGGCTGTTGTGAAATGATCTGGTAGTTGGTGGGCTAACTTAAACAAAGTCAGCTTTCAGCTAAGTAGAGGAACAATTATTTGTTATTATGATTATTAAATCGCTTTTAGTTTTTGCCGTAGACGAGACAAAGGAGTGTAGGTTTCAACACAGGACCATTGTGTGGTCTTATAAGGCAATGGGGACTTTTCAAGAATTAGAAATATGAGTGTGGGTGGTCTTAATACCCCCCCCTCCTCCCCCCACAGGGACACACAGCATTGAGACTGCATAGTTTGCTAAAGATATCACCAGTTGGTGAAATAAAATAAAGACTGTCGCAACTTTGATCCAAGAACTCGTTCTGATCACCAACTACCTCACCAAGAACTGAGTCCACCTACCAATGCATTGAAGGACGTATACAGTTACTCAGCAAGCCCTGTGGTTTAGTAAAGGTTTACTTGCTGGTGGATTTGACCATATTGTCAGTTTTGCACTCTCGTTTTGAACTTCTTGAACTTTTATGTGTGTTCTCTCTAGATGGTATGATGGAACATTAGACATTTAGAATTTGTATTTTTTTTAAAAAAAAAGGTTGCCAGTTGCCAGCTCGTATACTGTCACAACTCTTTGAGACCCTTCCAACTGTCAATAGTCCCTTATCAATCTGCAACTACTTAAGTTCTCTCATCTCAGCAGTTCCTTAGATGCACTGCGAGTGTGGCGTTGAATCGCAGATATGCTTGAGTGCTTTGCCTCTTTACACATGGCTGGTCATATGGAAGTGATTAGCATGCGCTCTTACGTTTTACATCGTTGATAGAAAGTAGATGTCGGCCTCCTCCCCCCCCCCCCCCCCCCGGTCAAATAATTAACTGGCCCTTTTTTGTGTCAATATGGAATGATAAAAAATATGAATAATTAGATAGAAAGTCTTAATCTTTTTGTCTCACAAAGTCATTGCTGAATATATTGTGCCTCTCTTTTAACCTCGGGGCATTGAACTATGCATGCTTGCATGGTAAAATACACATGCATAATTATTTCCACATAGTGTAGTACATCGAAATAATGGTCATTACATCTTCAGATGATAAGGAGATCTTTTGTAGTGCCTAGTTGCAATCTAATCTAGCAACCACTGCATGCAATCTCCTTTCTCTACATTGGCCGCACATCAGAGATGCACCCCAGTCACTAAGTCTTCAGCACGGAGCATGGTGGGCTGGTGACCTGTGGTTTAGGTACAGTAGGTCTGGTGGAGAACCCCCATAATAATAGAGGCTGTACAGCTGAGTGCTCTGCCCAGATATAGGCCCATTCCCCCCTTGCATTCCCCCTGGCAGATGCTTAATGTCCCGACGGCGATATATTGTGGCACCTTCTTCTGACAAATCTGCTTATTGTAAGTGGCTTTGGATAAAAGCGTCTGCTAAAGGCCTTAAACGTAAGTGTAAATGTGAATCCCCCACCCACGACACTGCATCTGTAAACTTGTCCAAAGTCACCTTTTTCAAGTTTACAAGTTTCATAGTTTTCATTCGACCCAGGCTGGAATACTAATTGAAGTCAGCCTTTGCCAAGCACATTGTCAGCAGAGTAAAGCGTGTTGATTTATGGAGCTGTTAGCCTGGAGACCGTCATCTCCTTGTTTGATCCGGCACCAGGCGAAGAATTATGGACTCCGAACTATCATTTACGACATTATTAGGAATTTGCCCAAGATAAGAATGGAAAGAGGTTTCCCAGCCCACAAGACGCACATTTATGACTGCCATGCGGTTCATTTGCCCTCTGCATGTTTGGTTAAGACCTCAAATAGAGCGTGTCCTCTGATGCTTTTGCGTATAAAGACTCCTAATGCCTCTGTGAACCTGTGTGCCTACAGCCCTCCGGCTGCATGCTCGTGGAAATCACTTCCACTTGAGAGAATTGAGCTTTTGAATCATGGGATTCCAAGTATAATTTATACATACAGAGTACTTGCTCCCATTAGAACATTGGTGAACTGATGCCACACTGTGGCCAAAAGTGGTACTGCAAGGTATTGCTAGTAGTCAGCAGTGACGTTATTTACTAGCCAAAAGTTAAGCTCTGAACCATATACATAACTGTGACCTGAACCACCAGTGAAACGGATTCAAACAGTGAGAAGTTCACCACACTTAAACAACACTTAAACAATAACACCTCCCGTCTCCCTGTTTCCAGATCACTGTGATCTTCAAGTCCTACCAGGGCTGCACAGAGCAGAAAGTGTACCAGGCCACCACGGAGGACCTCCCGTCCGCCTTCCAGGACGGCACGCGCAGCGGCGGCGGCGGCGAGAGCGGCAGCCTGGTCATCGTGGAGCGCGGCGGCACGGGCCGGCAGGTGAAGATCCAGGCGCGCTACATCGGCACGTCCATCATTGTGCGACGCGTGGGCCGCTACTTGACCTTCGCCATCCGCATGCCCGAGGACCTGCTGGACTACTCTGAGCGCGACGACGGCGGCCTGCAGCTCTGCCTGCACGGCTGCCCGCGCAACGAGCTCATCAAGGAGCACTCGCTGGGCCGGCCGGGGCAGCACCCCCGGGTGCCGTTGCCGGGCCCGGGGCTAGGTCCGCCGCACCAGAGCTACACGGTGGAGCGCGCCACGGCCCGGTGCCGCGAGACACTGCAGGTGGAGGACGTGTACTTCCAGTCGTGCGTGTTCGACCTGCTGACCACGGGGGACCCCGAGTTCTCCCTGGCGGCGTTCGGCGCCCTGGAGGACCTGAAGGCGCTGCCGCCCAGCCGACTGAGGCAGAACTCGCCCAGGACTCCGCGGCTGAAAAGCGGGGGCGCGTGGCCGGGGCCGCCGTCGGCCACCCGCCCCTCCTTGCTCTCCGCACTCCTGGTGCTCCTCGCTATCCTGCTCTGGTAGAGGAGACGGAGGAAGAGGAAGAGGAGGAGGAGGAGCACGGCAGAAGCGCCGGTAGAGACGTGCGAAAACGGAAAACAAAACGATCCTAAGGAAAAAGAGGAAACGGGAGCGGAGGCGACGCCAGCTCGGGGAACGAGTGTCATGAATCTCTAACGTGGTGTTCATATCATTTCAAGTACGTTCATTTTATTTTTTATTTCCAGTTGCTGTGATTTTGAAGGATTTAGCACTCGCCGGAAAAAAAAAAAACGCCATTCCATTCAACTATTTTTGTTGCGTGCGTGTGTGCGTTTGCGTGTGTGTTCAAACATGTGTCACTTCATTTGAGTAGGAGCTTGAATATTAACGGTGACGTAGCGTTGTTTGTGTGGGTTCGGTTCTCTAAAAAGTTCAGTCGCTCGCTGTAGTGGGGTGAGGGCGGAAAGGAAGTGTGAGAAAATGTCAACTTCCAGTCTGTCAGTGCGGTGTCCCCAGGGCAGCCAATCAGAGGGGGTTCATTTTGTAAATAACTTTTTTAACTGACAACACAAAACTGTGCACACGTTTCAGCATTTCATGTGTCATTTGATGTTATTCAAGTATTTCTTTTTTGGGATATTGCATCCTAAATAATCCAGTCTTGTAATGCAGCACTTATTACACTACCATGTTCTGCTTGTATTTTCGTCAGAATGTTTTCAGAGAATTATATTCTTTCCCAGGATCCAACAGCAATACATAAATACTACCTTCATAATAGATGATGTTTTGAGTCTTTTTCATCAAGATTTAATTGTGTGTGTAAGATGCCGTTCAGTGAAACACTCCCTCGTCAAGCTGCTTAGCTTCCAGTAAAAAAAAAAACAGAAAACAAAATCTCTATATAATAATATATTGAATGTGTGTATATATGTGTTTTATATTGTGTACATTTGCCTGTGTATAGTTTGTAACTGTATGGTTTTACAGTTGTTTGTATATGTACTTAGGTTATTTTGAGTTCTTGTAAGAGAAATTAAACTAATATGTGTTGTACCTCATCTGTAATTTTCTGTAATAAAATGGTGGATACTCCAAACGATGCTTCTTGTACATATTTGAAATTATTCATTAAATGGGCGGCCTTTATAGACGGTGGCCACTCAAAAGAGCTTTACAATATCGGCTAACTTTCACCCATTAATGCACACGTTCACACCGACGGCGGTGTCAGCCACGCAAGGCGACAGCCAGCTCATCGGGAGCAGGTAGGCTGGTAACTGGAAGGTCTATAGTTCGTGAGACGCCTCACCCCTCAGCTAGGAGGAGCCAGGGATCAAACTAAAATCCTTCCAGTTACCAGCAATCCCGCTCTGCCTCCTGAACCACATTTAGATCTAGTGAGCATCGTTTTTTTTTCCAATAAATACCTTCTTTCGCCGTATCAATACGGTGCGCTGCGTGTGAGGCCGCAGAACCAGTCTCTCCACTCCATGGACCTGACCGGCCGTTCGTGGATAGAATTTTAGTGAACAAATCGCATCAACGCAGGATCGGAACGTGACGGTTGACTAGACGCTTTTAAGCACTTTTGTGGATCAAAATAGCAATTTAACTCTGAAGTGTTCAGGGAACTCCAATTAGCCACACAAGCGGGTTTATTGTCCAAATCCCACTGTTTCTCAGGGGTCTCATCCACGGTCACAGCCCCTTTCACCCAGCCACATCACTTCAACTTCTCAAAAGAAAAAGCCCAGCTACTAAGCCATGTGATGGGAGATGACAGGCAGGGAATGGCGTGTCCTCCACGCTCTCACCATTTGCTGTTGCATCCTTAGCACATACCAGATGGTCTAAATCAAGTCGTCTGCGGGTGACTGTGCTTCATCACTCCTTATTCCCAATATCAAGCGGAGGGGAGAGAGAGGAGGGAGGTAATTGCGAAACGGTGGTAAAAGCTGTCACTTGCAATCTCGTCTGAAGGAAGCGACGCGAGGCAGGCAGACTGCTAGTTAACACACTTGACGGCTATACAGCCTCAATTGGGCCTTTTAATGGTTGTGTTCCACCACTGCTTGTCCTAGCATTTACGACACACGTCAAACCCCCCCCCCCGCCTCAAACCTCCATCATTTTTCATCCCCTAAATGCTGTAATTGTAGTTTTGCATATTTCATGGCGGCAAAATGTTTGGGTTTGTGTGGCCTGTGTGTGTGTGTGTGTGTGTGTGTGTGTGTGTGTGTGTGTGTGTGTGTGTGTGTGTGTGTGTGTGTGTGTGTGTATAAGAGAGAGTGTGTGTTAATAGTAAACAAAGCTTAAAAGCTTCAGGCTACGTCTTGATTAATGTCATGTTTGAGATGCAGTTTATCCGACGACACTGTCAGGCACAACAACTAACCCTCGTCTCACCCGGGTGTGAAAGTGGGCAGTAATACCCCTAAAAGGCTTCCTCTTTCCTGACGACAAGCAAATCTCCCTCTCTCTCTCTCTGTCTTCTCTGAGATAATCTCCATCAGAGGAAAAGTTACACGTTGTTATAAACACAACACACACACCAAGATCAAACCGCTTCACATCCTTGGAAACCTCTCGTGTGGCTCATAGAGTTATAGACATAGCACACGCGTCAATATTTCATTAAGAAGGGCATCTTTTACCTGCTCAGGGGATGGATTTCGCTGGCACCTGCTCAAGCCCCTATAGACTGCGGTCAACCTCTCTTTATGAGCCTTCCTGACTTCACTTTCTCCTGTAAACAAGGACAATTACCTAGCAAATGAGTTGAGGGGGGGGGGAAACCCTTCTTGAGTGATTGATACTCTCAATGGGTGAATTAATTTGATATTAATAGAGCACTTGGCAAGGTAAATAGATAGTGGTGTGTGAGTCCTCTCCCTGATTGATACGGGCTAGATGGATGGCTGTCTTAATACAAGGTGTTACTTTAGCGCGGATGAGACCCTGGTAGACGATGATAGACTTTGAGATTACAAGGTCAAACGTTCCGCTTATCTTCTCCTGCATGGCAGCATGTAACGGGTGCAGCCGCTGCTTCTTCCCCCATCTGGGCCGGCGCAGGAGCAGCAAATTGAAACAGAAAATGCTCTCCGCGTTATCCACTTGATTACTTATCAGGTGACATAAGCGCATGGCTGTTGGGATGTGCACACAGAACACATTGTGTTATTGTGTTTTATGGCATTCCATCTGAGGTAATGGTTTAAAATGAAGTTGTGTGACAACGGCACAATTATCAGTGTGTAGTTATCTTGTTCAAGTATAAATCCGAGTTGGACATTGGATTACAATAGATAACAGTTTGCTGGAGGAAGATAATGTGACCAGAGATAGGGCCTATATACTGCAGGAGTATTTCATTATTAGGGTTTGCTTCAGGGCCTTTGTTTCAAGAAGCTGGATTTCCAGGTTAACCAAATATGTTATGTCAGAATTCTTTGGATGCCAGAACTTCTGGTGCCAGCTACCAAGATTAGACTAAACTCTCCTCTCAGTTACCATGGCGACTCGTTCTCCAAACCGTGTTTGGCGCAACAGATGTGACGTTTACATAACCTATACCACATTATTTCCTCCAATCTGCAGTCGAACAATTAAGATTTAATAATTGCATTGTGTTTTTTTCAGAATAAGCAAATGCACAAATAAGATAATACTAGTGAAAATATTTTCTTATTTCATCCTAAGAGTCAGATTGTACAGCTAAGAGATATTTAGTACACTTGCATAACACACATCACACATGGGTCACTGCTACTGAACGAGAGCAAAAACCAAAGTTATCTCTCTGACATGTATGTATGCCAGTATTAGTGTTTGTGTATGTCAGTATGTGTGTGTGTGTGTGTGTGTGTGTGTGTGTGTGTGTGTGTGTGTGTGTGTGTGTGTGTGTGTGTGTGTGTGTGTGTGTGTGTGTGTGTGTGTGTGTGTGTGTGTGTGTGTGTGTGTGTGTGTGTGTGTGTGCATACAGGATGTTTGTGCTCATGCATCAATGAGCATCCATGTGTGTGTCTGACTACATGTGCAGCTTTGTGTGTGTGTGTGTGTGTGTGTGTGTGTGTGTGTGTGTGTGTGTGTGTGTGTGTGTGTGTGTGTGTGTGTGTGTGTGTGTGTGTGTGTGTGTCTGTGTGTGTGTGTGTGTGTGTGTGTGTGTGTGTGTGTGTCTGTGCACGTGTGCATGTGATTGCTCGATTACGTCGGTCACAGTTATGACCCGGCCACCTCCCACCTCGGGCCCTACCTGACTTGCCCAATCACTCTGTCTCCTCAATAATCAGAGTGACAGCAAGCACGCAGAAATATCCCACCCATAGCATCACTGCCGAATGAGATATTGACCTACATTTCATACACTGATAGAATATAGGGGAGAGGAGAATAGATAACACAGCGTGATTGGCAGATGTACTTCAGTTCACCCAACCGATGGTCTCTGCGCTTTTTTATTTTTACTTTTGACAGTTGATGATGAAAAGACCGTGCCTATTGGCATCCTAGTGTATACCAGAGAGGGATCCAGCGGGTCCAGCAGTGTTTGCTAGTGTGCCTCAGTGCTACTGTAACAGTAGTGAGAGCGGCGAGAAACACCTGCTTGTCCCGGGCTGTATTTGTATTAACGAGTCGGTGTCACAAAACTTTTAACAAATGGCCCCAAAGCACCCGGACGCAACGGAGAGAGCCCGGTGCGGAAATTAAGCATCGGCGTCATAAATCTTTGGAAAGTTACAATAATTTGCAATTCACTCCCTCATCAAAGGCAATATTACCCTAATTTATTATCTCCTCGTGCGAGGGGCCACGCAGAGGCCGTGAAGATAAGAGCTTATCGGGGGGGGATTGATTTTCATTAACTGATCCTAATAAAGATGAACAGCCTGCCGCTTGCGCTGACCAAGAGCCACACTTTATTGTAATTGGGACAATTTATATCATGAGCCAGTGCTTCTCCTCTTTCCTCTGCCCCTCTCCATCTCCCATCCTTTCTCTTGTGGTGTTTTTTTTTAATTTTTAGATCTGTCCGTGCGCTTCATAACGTGGATGTAGTGGCCCTGCCACACGACTTTCATGGTTGCTAGCTCGCCTCTGATACAGGAACAAGATGTGCATCATTTCAGATGGCCTGTCAGCTGTCAGCAGGGGAGACCTATAGCAGCAGCCAGCCATCAACATAGTAGTCATGTAAATGTGAGCACTAATACACACTTTGTATACACGCAGCGGATACTTGTACGCATCTTACTGCTCCCTATCCGTCACAAAAGTGTGATGCTATTTTTTTTCTCTGCCCCTCTGTCGATTCCATACGTGATAATTGCTTTTGGATTGAATAAATAAATGCATATCACGTGAAATACACATTGGAGCTATTTTTAGCGACTGCGGTGCAGTGTTTTGTACTTTGACCTGATTTAATTGACACCTTACAACACAATCACACCAAGTGAAGTAGGCCTGTAAACATTGAACACAGAATATTTGGGAAACCTCTTGATGTCACGTCATCTAAGGGACTCTACGACGATATATAGGGCTCCAGGAAACTACATCCGTTGACATTCCACCACAATTAAATGGTTTGAAACCATTGCAATATAAATATAGAAAGGAGGCCGATACAAGGCTGAGTTGACTATCAAAGGTTGGCTGCTCTAGTGAGGTTGTAAAATGCTTGCAACATTGGCACCCCTAGAGTGTGTCAAAGTTCTTGGAATAGATAGAGAGAGAGAGAGCGAGAGATAGAGAGAGAGAGAGAGAGAGAGAGAGAGAGAGAGAGAGAGAGAGAGAGAGAGAGAGAGAGAGAGGAGAGAGAGAGAGAGAGAGAGAGAGAGAGAGAGAGAGAGAGAGAGAGAGAGAGAGAGAGAGAGAGAGAGAGAGAGAGAGAGAGAGAGAGAGAGAGAGAGAGAGAGAGAGAGAGAGAGAGAGAGAGAGCGAGAGAGAGAAGAGAGAGAGAGAGAGAGAGAGAGAGAGAGAGAGAGAGAGAGGAGAGAGAGAGAGAGAGAGAGAGAGAGAGAGAGAGAGAGAGAGAGAGAGAGAGAGAGAGAGAGAGATGGCTCCTTGACTTGTATCCCCCCCCTGTGGTGGTGCACGGTGTGTCTCAGACCACCCGTCGACGTGGAAGAAACCAGACCTCCATTTTGAATTTTTATTGTAAAATTGAAAAAAAGGAGAGAAAGAGAGAAAAGCCCCAATAAGCATTTCTTGTTCATACATATCTTTAAATTAACGTAACCATAATATTAAATGAAATAAACAACAATAAATATAGAATAAAATAGCAAATAAATAAAATTATAAATAACCCAAACATAAATAAATAAATTAACATCAAGTTATGCACTTGACCAAATAATTATTTATAAAATTATTAAACCATTCATCATAAATATCAAATAATCTAAGCAGCAAGTATTTAAGAAATTTCAACAGGGGAAAAAAACGTTTGGTTTCTCAGGCTATTACAGAACACATAATTTAATGTTATTTTTTATAAAAAGATACTGCCTTCCACGTCAGTTAAACCATGCTGTACTGACGCTGCCATAGAGACAGGTGGCGCTCTCCTCTTTTAAAAAAACAACAACCTGTAAACAGCATTTTCTCCCTCCGTCAGGTTCAGAGAATATTACTGAGATGCCTCCGTTGCGCCCCTATGTTGTCAGTAAAGTTTACTTAACAGACTCAATACTTTTGTTTATATATTTAGTTTTCTTGTGCTGGGAAACCAGAAATGTAACACCTTTAAAAACCATAACCCTCCCCTCCCCACCAACCCCGTCAGACCCCTATTCATACGTACCCATGAAAGGTCCTGTGCTGATTTTCCATAATATACAGATTTCATATTTATCATAAGCTACTATCCTTAGCATTCAAACCATAGTTTAAGAATCATATTGTTAATACGAGTAGTACCATAATCATAATCTTTAAACCCCAACCCCCATTTGAGCATGCTCAGAGATTGTTTGGGCACCATAGTAAGATGAAAAATATGAAGAATGGCAAAATAGATACAAGGGGTGAACACACTGTGAGATACCATCAGCTCCAGCGAGGTCACGTTTCTCTTAGAAATAGTGCAATAATTATCATTACTGCGTGTGTGGTTGAAGCAGACATGGAATGGGTCATGTGTATCAAAAAGAATCACAATGGATGTCCACAATGTCTTACAAACATTGTAGTGAAAGCGGTGTGGTTTTCTACTTGATTGATTGAATCGAAGGGGACACAAACGATTGGTTTGAACGGGAGGTTTTTTCTTCTGAATTAAATCTCATAAAATCCTTCGCCGAACTAAATTGTTTCATTCAATCAAACATCAACATCAACCCCCCACCCCCCCCCCCCCCCCCCCGCGCGCTCCTTTTCCAGAGCAAAATTACCTGAACACCTTTCAAAGTCATTAAATCGCAGTCACAGCTGGCATCTCTAATTTGCATTACCCGAGCTGTTGTGAAGGCCAAATTTTAATTTGATTTTAATAATTTAGGAAAGCCTGCAGTGGGATCCCGTAAGAACAGATTTTTGAGCAGGTTT
The DNA here is from genome assembly GCA_900291075.1 of Melanogrammus aeglefinus. Lineage (NCBI taxonomy): Eukaryota > Metazoa > Chordata > Actinopteri > Gadiformes > Gadidae > Melanogrammus > Melanogrammus aeglefinus. Next base: position 27,766 of record OLKM01002862.1, on the reverse strand, counting down.
ATAAGGCTCTTGGAGCCTCAGGAACACTGGGTCATATATCTGGGCTACCTCCAAATGCCAGGCCAGGCCAAGGGAGAGGAAAGTCATGTGAACCGCCGCCACAAACAGCAGGTCTTTTGGCAAATACATATGAGAATCTATTTCTATTATTCACAGAAATATCCTGCTGTATATTCATATAGCGTGAATCTATCCTTTTCCAATAAGCATATATTTCTTTCTACAAATGATTAATGTCCAGGAATATTCCAGGAATCCTGGAATACTGAAATCTGGGGATAAATTTGACATGCTTTGTTTTTAGTAAAAAAAAAAGGCAGCACTATTCAAAAATATCTTACAAGGATTAAATGGGCGGTTACACCATAATGTCTTGCATAATGTCTTCCCAAAATGCATTTACTTCTAACATTTTCCAACTTTCTACATTGTTTCGGTAAAACAACAAACAATGCTTGCTGGTTAGCTGGTGTGTGTGTGTGTATGTGTGTGTGTATGTATATATATACTGTATATATATGTCAAACTCTGATCAGATTCTACCTTTAATTGAACCTATTTCGAATACCTGGTAATAATACATAATTAAATAAAAGCTTTGAACCGCTGTGATATAACTGAGGAAAGTTAATTACAAAGGTCACATGGACCTCTAATGAGGCCCTTATTGCTGCAGCCTGCCTCTAATTCCAAAGCATCCATCAGAGTAAAGTCCCGGAGACTTCTGCAAGTCCTTTAAAGAGCTCTTTGCAGTTCATCGTTTCAACGAAAAGAACGGAAAAATGGAAACTGTGCAAAAGATAAAAAAAAAGGAAACATGAACCGCGGGCAAATTTAATCTGGGAGAAATGTATGTAAGATAAGTCTCTCCTGAAAGGCGTGACGCACTCTGGGTGATAGATGCTAGTCATTACCATGGCCAACATGTTATGGGCCCCACGTGTAATTGGAGGTAACAGTTTGCCGTCGGCCTGTCGATTGTCAGCGGGAGAGGCTGCTGTTTACTATTAGTTATTATCTGTGGGCCTGTGACTTTCCTTTCCCTTTTGGTTGGGGGGGGAGACAGCAGCTGTAGAAACAACTTATTGTCAGCCCTACTGCTGTCTAATTGATGGATCAGTTGGCTCCTAATTTGACCTCCCAAGGCTCTGAAGCCAAGCTGTTGGAGTCTCTCTGTGTGAGATGGCACAGAGTGGAAGTGAGTACACCTGCTCTGCATTGAACTCACCCCTGTTGTCTCCGCTCCGGAGAACGGCTGTGTTGTTATCTGTTCTTCACCGCAGTCGAAGCGCAAAGCTATATGGCACATAATCTCCCGCCTGGCCCCTGTACGACTCTGTGTGTGACCCCACATCTCGATATATGACGTTTTTAGGGTGTCAACGAGGGCCGAGCAGTGCTCTGCCTGCTGCAGTCTGTCTGCCTGGTCTTTAGCTCTCCCTCAGGGCAGGGATGTAAATAAGGAGGGGGTGGGGGGGATGGGGGGGTTGTAAAAGACAACTGGAGCTGCTCCACTCCCTCCCTCCCTCCCTCTCTGACTCTCCCTCTCTCCCCTTCCTCTCCCTCGCTCCCGTCCATCTATCCATCGGGTGAAAAATGAACTCTGTCAGTCAAGTCAATTCATTCGAAACGCCGATGGGTAATTGATTGTGCATCTTGTGCCTACCCCCCTCTCCCCCTCCTTGCCTCAGCCTCCCTGGTGCTGCTCCACTTCTGATCAATATCAACATTATATCCCGATTATGCCGTGGATCCGGTAAACACCTGGGCCCACACAGGACACTGTGGGACAACGTTTGGTGCACTGGGACCAAGGGAAAGGAAATCAGAGAGCAAGGGTAGGACAGAGAGACAGAGAGACAGATAGAGAGACAGAGAGGAGAGAGGAGAGAGGAGAGAGGAGCGAGACAGAGAGGAGAGGGGAGAGAGGAGCGAGACAGAGAGGGAGGAGAGAGGAGCGAGAGGGACAGAGAGAGAGGAGAGAGAGACAGAGAGAGAGGAGAGAGAGAGAGACAGAGTGAAAGAGAGACAGAGGGAGAGAAGGGAGAGAGAGAGGGAGAGGCAGAGAGAGAGAGAGAGAGAGGAGAGAGAGAGAGAGGAGAGAGCGAGAGAGAGAGAGAGAGAGACAGAGGGAGAAAGGGAGAGAGAGAGAGAGACAGAGTGGAACCCTATATCCACAGCTCAAAGGGCACTCCAGGAATCCCATGCTAGGTTATGGCCAGGCTAACAGAGGAGTACCTCCCGCAAACACACCAGGGCCGTGCTGCCACACTCGGGAATGGTAATTTTATAACCAATGTCAGGGTAATTTGTATATTTTATTAACCCGTTAAAAGACGCCGGCTACGCTCCTTGACTGCACGCGTGGCGCACGGCGCCGGCTGGCAGCTTAAGCGCGGTGCTTTACAGTCCGATTATCAGAGGGTTATCTGTGCTTTTAATGGCCGCCGCATATTCTTTTCAGACGTGAAATGCTTTCCCCTTCGGTGGAAGGGAGAGAAATAGGGGAGAGAAAAGGGGAGAGAGAGAGAGAGAGAGAGAGGAGAGAGAGAGAGAGAGAGAGAGAGAGAGAGAGAGAGAGAGAGAGAGAGAGAGAGAGAGAGAAGGAGAGAAGAGAGGGGAGAGAGAGAGAGAGAGAGAGAGAGAGAGAGAGGGAGAGAGAGAGAGAGAGAGAGAGAGAGAGAGAGAGAGAGAGAGAGAGAGAGAGAGAGAGAGAGAGAGAGAGAGAGAGAGAGAGAGAGAGAGAGAGAGACGGTTTGACAGTGA
>OLKM01002862.1:0-15000 GCA_900291075.1 Melanogrammus aeglefinus | reverse complement strand
TGGACTAGTGTGCCACGCGATTCATAGGAGGGCTCGTGGCGATGCGTCTTATTGTTAAAGACGTAGAAAGACCAACGACGAAGCACACAACAACCACCGCCACAGCCAAACCCGCGGACCCCCTCTATGCGTGCTCCCGTGATGTCCTGTGCGGACGTGATGAATTAGACTGCAGCCGCGGCTCGTTCTCCAGGCAGGGCCCCAGAGACTGCTGCTCCTATCCCAAGGTCTGGAGACAGCTAGTCTGCCCGGGCCACACACACTCCACCGTACTGCCAGATAATGCACCCTCTCCATCATCAGGCAAATTCATTTTCCAAGGCTTATGGCGGGTTGCTGTGGGAGGGTACATGGAAGGGTGTGTGTGTGTGTGTGTGTGTGTGTGTGTGTGTGTGTGTGTGTGTGTGTGTGTGTGTGTGTGTGTGTGTGTGTGTGTGTGTGTGTGTGTGTGTGTGTGTGTGTGTGTGTGTGTGTGTGTGTGTGTGTGTATGTGTGTGGGGGGGAGATGGGTGTGTGTGTGTGTGTGAATGGGTTTGAAAGTTTCTGTGTGTGTGCGTGCGTAAAATGAGATGAATGTGTGTGCGAATGTGTTTGAAAGTATGTGTGAGTGGGTGTGTGTGTGTAAATGGGTTTGAGTGTGTGTGTGTGTGTGTGTGTATATGTGCGTATGTCGGTTGCTACTCGTAGTAAACGTAGAAGCGGTAACCGCGGTAAGTGGTGTAGCCCCCCGCGTTAAAAGTATCTCCCTCTCTTTATGCTCCCTGTGCACCACCACCAACATCGGCGTGCGTGTGTGACAACGTGAGGCGTCACGGCTCAGCGGTCGTACAGAACTGGTCCGAGGGGGGGACAGGTATCTAAAGCTCCCTGCGGGTTGCTTTCTGACGAACGGAAGAAACGCTCATATCTGCTATAGGATCGTGATGGACGACGTTGTTAAAAAAAACAACAGACGAAACCGACACAAGAGCACGCGGCGGGTGAACTCTGGAACGACCCGAGCACTCACGCTCAACAACAACACACGCAAAAGATTTTCACTTTCACCCCCGGCGAATAAAGTGGAGAACCAAAGCGATGCACGCGGCCCAATCACTACCAACACTTGCTCACGGGTATCGTAAAACGCAGAGGGAGCAGACGGCAGATGTGGCACGACGAGCCACGGTCAATAAAGCATGGACAACAATTGAAAGGAGAATCATAATCTTTTCCCTGCGACGGTGAGATGGCTCCACTTGTTTCACGGGCCCCCGGCACCAGCCAACCATGCAAATGTCCTTCAGGATGGAGGAGGAGGAGGAGGAGGAGGAGGAGAGGGAAAAGTATTTTCCTACTATCCTGAGATAGAAAATAACAAGCAATTTTCATTTTATAGCTCAGTGGACATATACAGTACGCTCCACCCCCCTTCCCCCCACACCCTCTTACATTTGGAGGAAATTGTATTCACGGCTTGTTTACAATGCACTCACACGACGGCCGGCGGACGTGCGCGCGCGGGGTGGATGCGCCGTGCGTATTGGCACATTATAATGACATATTGTATTCAATCTCAGGCCTGGGACGAATAGGAAGCAATTGGTCAGCAGCTTAGGTATCTTATACAGCAGCAGCTGCAGGTTCTTATACAGCACTTCTCCGGGCGATGTTAGGGACGCGGTGGACGCGCCCCGCCCCGTGTAGGCACCAGGACAGGAGGACAAAGGGTTTGTGATGGAACCCCACCGTACATGTTTATGGAGGGGAGGGGACCGCACCCTACATGTTTATGGAGAGGGGGGGGGGGGGGGCAGCTCTTAGCGATGACATGGCGGAGAAGCGAGAATGAGCGAATCCACGTGCCGCCACACACTCGGTTTCATTACGCTGATAATAGATTCAGATCAACGAGGGGGAAACCGGGCCCATAAACCACGGCGTAATCGTTAGCTTCGGGCCCGGGAGGGGCGAGCGCTCAAAACAGATGCTTTCGTCGAAGCGTGTGTCAAACGTGTTCTGAGAAACACTGATCCGCTCGAGCAAAGGACCCCTCTGCGAAAGGTCAGACGAAAGGGGGACGGGGGACGGGGCAAAACGTTATTGCTTCGTTATTGGCGGACAGCGCCTTGTATCGGCGATAACATCAACATCTTTCAGACGCTGACGGTTTCGACGGTGCGCGGCGAGGGCTGAAAGACACCCGGGCTCTGAGTTAAAGGTGACATATTGTACCACCAGGTGTGAGTGTGATTAGCCGTTTGAAGCCGTTTATAAAATCTGCCTCTTCTGACATCACGAGTGGGCGTGTCCATGTAGACGTGTGCTGATAGGTCAGTCCACTGGGTGGACTGACCCAGACGTGTGCTGATAGGTCAGTCCACCCAGTGGACTGACCTATCAGCACCACGTCTACATGGACACGCCCACTTGTGATGTCAGAAGAGGCAGCTTGTTAAAACGGCTTGTATCACCTTTAAACTCGTGGCGTGACATGGCGCCATCGCTTAGCCGGCACGGCCACCTCCAGTCGTGTTTCAAACACAGAGCGGTCGTGATGCCGCCCACTGACAGGTGGGTCCGTCCACGGGACAGTGTCGGCGACAGAGGCAAGTCAGTGAAGGTGACGACGCAGTCAGCCTCCAGTCGATAACGTGGTTTCTCTCCCCGCCCCCCCCCCCCCCCCCCCCCCCGGTGATGGCGGACCCCCTCTCCGGCCCCTCGCAGTCGCGATGCCCAGCAGCTCATTAGCTCTCGGCCTTGGCACGAGTCACAATGGATCTGTTCCTCATTCTCCTCTTTTTCCTCCCCTGAACCGATAAAAGCGACGTTGTTTGTATAGATTCTGTCAACGTGTGGCGACGCGTCGCAACGCAATGTGGGATTGACTTTGATTACACACCTCTCGTGCACAACCAGCATCGATCTGAAACTACCTCAGACTGCCATAGCATCCTGTACAGCATAGGGTGCTGCTATAGCATCCTGTACAGCATAGGGTGCTGTATGAAACACTGCTATGACATCTGTATAGCATAGGGTATTGTAGGAAACACTGCTCAATGGTCTGTCTGTCTGCCTGTCTATTTCTCAGCCTGCCTTGTCTGTCTGCCTGTCAGCGTGGCTGCCTGTTTGTGTTCTGTCCGTCTGCCTGCCTTTCTGTCTGTCAGCGTATCACCAGCTTTTGTTCTGTCTGACTGTCTGTCGCTCAGCCTGCCTGCCTGTCAGCCTGTCTGTCTGCCTGCCTGTCTATCTCTCAGCCTGTCTGTCTGTCTGTCTGCCTGCCTGTCTTTCCATCGCAGAGCATTGCAGTCAGACGGCATCAGCGTGGATCTATGTCGGCCTACAGGCTCTAACAAGGCTGCCTCCATCTGGCTAACTGTTTATGCACCATGAAGGCGGGATGCTCCGTTGATCAAACGGATGTTTCATTGGTTTCTCAACGCTCACAACCCTTGACCCCTCTTGCATTTAGTGTTTCCTTTTTGCCGCTGTTTTTTGCTGTCACTCACAGGCGTTATGTAGTTGTTGCACTGCATGGCTCAACAACACGGGGGCTAGGAGGCGGGGGGGGGAGTTGTTCAGAGGTTGTACTGATCGTTAAACAGGAGAGAGATTCTCTGCACACTTACCTCAAGAGGAGCCTGGCTTTTTCTTTCTTTTTTTTTTCGCAAATTTGTGTAAGTATTATTGGGGCTTTATGCAAAATGCAAAACCCTGCACGGCCCATTTAGAAAGGTGGCACAACATCCACCAATATAAAATTGCATAATTAATTTTTTTCCAATCAACCGGTACATCAACCTCTCCTGCTTTTTATGCCAAATGGCTGCTGCCAAAGTTACTGTAATAAAAAAAATATATATTTGGCAAGAATGCTAAGCACACGGCTTGGCAGTGCACGGTAGTAGAGTGGACGACTGCAGAGCTGTGTAGAAACACCAGAGACGGAGAGAGCTGCCTTCTGTGTAGAGCCTTAACCTCTGTCTCGTCTTCTCTGGTTCTCAAGGCCTTGAGAGCATTCGAAAAAAACAAAACAGCTTTCCTGAACAGGCGGCCCGTGCATGATAGGTGATAGGTTTACTTTAATTAATTTAAAAAAAAACCTTGTGGCCATAACCGTGGGGAGGGCAGTTGGACTTTGAAAGCACCGTTTTTTTTTTTGTTAACTTTATTTTTTAATTATGTGAACTCCATCCCTCAAACCCTCAGTTTCACCCAAGGGAACGCCATCTCTGATTGAGTCTTATCAGTGGGGGGGGTGGGGGGTGGAGCGGATTAATACTAGTATTCTAGAGCCGTCTACTTTGTGAACTCTAGTCTACCTGACTTTCTTATTAATTTAATGTTTTTCCATATTTCCCGACATTTATTCAACACAACTTCTGCTCCATAACAGTAAAAAACAGAGCCACTGGAAATATTTCTGTGTACCTCTTCTATTTTTGAGTGCCAAAGCCCTGGTAGAATGTACCGTATGTGTGTATTATCTATGTAGATACATTGCACTGGTGATGGAGTGTAAATAAAGCACAGTGTAATTCATAGACGTTTGCCGCTGAGAAAATGAATAAAAGATAGCGGGAAATAAAGGAGATGCCGGGGCTGTTTGTTTTATTTATAACGATCAATAATGTATTGCATTCAATAAGAAAAAGTAATGACTTGACTGGAGCGCATACACAGTCGTGTCAAACGAAGGATGCTTTACACTTTTCTACACGCATATATACAGACAATAATTATCTTAAACCGAGGCAGATTCGCGCACACATAAACTCACACGCACACACCCTCACTGACATAAACCTGCATGCCCTGTTTTCCAGTGTGTGTCTTTGTGTTTCATGTGTGTGTGTGTGTGTGTGTGTGTGTGTGTGTGTGTGTGTGTGTGTGTGTGTGTGTGTGTGTGTGTGTGTGTGTGTGTGTGTGTGTGTGTGTGTGTTGTGTGTGTGTGTTCATATGTGTACCCTTCTTTCTCACACTAGTAAACTTTGCATGCATGTGTGTATGTGAGTTTCTGTCATTGTGTGTGAATGTGTGTATGCGTGTGTGTGTGTGTGTGTGTGTGTGTGTGTGTGTGTGTGTGTGGTGTGTGTGTGTGTGGTTGTGTGTAGTGTGTGTTGTGTGTGTGTGTGGTGTGTGTTGTGTGTGTGTGTGTGTTGTGTGCTGTGTGATGTGTGTGTGTGTGTGTGTGTGTGTGTGTGTGCGTGCGTGTTAACCAGTATGCATAAACCGCCCGGCCTCCTCAACAAGCCATCCTGATGTCCGAGGGTCGTGAGCATTACCATTAATCACTTCTCCCTTGATTGATTACACTTAATGACCCACTTTGCACTAAAAACCAAATAATTGACAGCTAGCATCTCTCTCCTCTGCGTGTGATGTGGCGCTCCCTTCTCTTTCCAACCCGGCCCAGGTTTTGCACAGGAGAGCAGAGCAGCTTATTGGCATGTCCCGTCATCTAACTGCATGTGAATGAATTCATTAGGCCCTTCGCTGGAGGGGGCGGCAGCAGGGCGACGAACAACAGTGGAGGAGAGTTTTCAGCACTGCCCTATCGATTACTACGGCCGGCAATGCACTAAAACTCTCCCCCCCCCAGAGATCCAGCGAGAGGCGTACAGCGATGGGCCCGACCACGCGGTTCGAGGCATGAATCAGAATCTAATAAGCATAAAGGTTGCGGGGAGAAGTCACCGGAAGACGGCGTGTTTAAATCCGCCCTCGTGTGCAAAGCGGGCTCGTGAATAAGGATCCGTTCTGGCGAATAACGGCTCGCAGAGAGAGAGTTGAACGCAGTCCAAGTGAGCTGTAGTCGAGGTCTCGCACAAAGGCTGAATGTGCGGAAAGGATATATTTTAAATAGACCTCGCACCGAAATAGGCTATCACTCTATCCAACGCACCCCCCCCCCCACCGCCCCAGCTCTCAATTGTTTTAGCAGTTGGCCAAAGTTCCCCCTCCTCAAGAAAACTCAATAACTGCACTGTTGACAAAACACAGGTGAGCAGCTCCCCACAAACAGCTCATTGTTTTAGCAGTTGCCAAAGTTCCCCCTCCTCAAGAAACTCAATACTGCACTGTTGACAAAACAGGTGAGCAGCTCACAACAAAGACTGGGGATGCTGTATTATTTATCCCTGCACATGCTTTTGTGGAACGGGGGGGAATCTCAGAAGTTATCTCAAGGAAGGAAATAAGTGACGTATCGCTGAGGCAGCGGATGTGATGCAGTTGGGTAAGTATCTCAAAGTCACTCTCTCACGCGCCCAGCGACCGCGGCGGCGTTTGTCATGGTAAACTAAACGAGTCCATGCAGATCATGTCCCTCGCTTCAAAGCGCAAGTTCCAACGCCGGGGGGGACAGTAGATAATTTTTTTTCACAAATATTGGCATTCCCTCTTTCTTTTAACAAACATCTTCAAATAGCACCTGCCCTCTCAGGGAAGATAAACATGCAAATTTAATTCAGTCCATCCCCCCCCTCCCGTGGAATAATGATTATTATTCGGACGCATGAAGACGCTCTCTTTCCTGTGGCCTTGCGTGTTCACGTTATCAGTGTTGTAAGGAGCATTTTGAAGTTCACCAAGACTGATACAAATGCATGCAGAAACACTCAAGACAGAGGCACAGACAGACAAACAGACAGACAGGCTGGCCGGCAGGTAGCCCGACAGACAGACAGACAGACAGACAGACAGACAGACAGACAGACAGACAGACAAACAGACAGACAGGCTGGTCGGCAGGTAGCCCGACAGACAGACAGACAGACAGACAGACAGACAGACAGACAGACAGACAGACAGACAGACAGACAGACAGACAGGCTGGCCGGCAGGTAGCCCGACAGACAGACAGACAGACAGACAGACAGACAGACAGACAGACAGACAGGCTGGCCGGCAGGTAGCCCGACAGACAGACAGACAGACAGACAAACAGACAGACAGGCTGGCCGGCAGGTAGCCCGACAGACAGACAGACAGACAAACAGACAGACAGGTGGTCAGAGCCGGGGGGGGGAGGGGAATCAAGGGAAAAGGCAGCTCACCCAGGGTTTGATGGAACTCACTCGACACCGGGGTCATGGAGTTGGGCGGGAGGCCGTTGATGTTGAGCGCCCCCATCTGGTGGATCTGCGTGGGGAAGGCCATGCTCGGTGCGAGGTAGCCTCCGTGGCTGGCGGCCATGATGGCGGCCTGCTGCTGCATGAGCTAAAGCAGAGGTCCACGAGGGGGTGGGGGAGGAGTGGGGTGGCGGGGGGGGGAGGGTGGTGGTGGGAGGAATTGGGGGGGTGTGAGGGAATGGGGTGGGGTATGGAGGGATGGTGGGCCGCAGAGAGTTGGGGAGGAGTGGGTACATGGATGGAGGGGAGGATGAAGGGATGGATGGATGAATAGACAAGTGTATGAATGGACATATGGATGGATGATGGAAGGGTGTAGCGAGGGATAGAGGGATGGAGGGAGGGACAGAAGGAGGACGAGGAGGAGGAGGAGGAGGAGGAGGAGGAACATGAGTCAAGAACAAGAAAACAGGAGGCGAAGGGAGGACGCAAATGGACGAGAACGGGAGTCGCGGAAGGAGTAAGACAAAGCACACATGGCAGGAGCCGGGGTGTGGAAGAAAGGAAGACGGCGAGAGGGGGAGACGGAGGGCGGGGTGGTTGGTGGAGGTTGATGGATGGATGGAGGGAGGGAAGAGCGGAGGAGAGCAGGAGGGCGAATCAAAGGAAGAGAAGAAGAAGAAAAGAGGAGAGAAGCCTGTCAAGCGATGTTAAGTGAACACGCTCTCAGCAGGGGTGCTGTCACCGGCTGCACAAGACCTTCTAATGGTTGTCTGGTGGACTCATACAAATCAAAGCATTGACACGTGAACATTATCTCAGCGGCTGGTGAGCAAGAGGATGTTCCGCCAAAAAAAAAGAAGGAAGTTCCAAAAACATTTCCGTCGCCTAATTGTCAAAACTTTAAACCGACTTGGCTTGTCGGTATATTTTCATGCCCTAGATGTTTCGACTCGGATGAATCTGGTGAATGCATGCTTTATTTTTTTAAGGGGGTTTTTGTTTTCGATGCCGGGGCCCCAGATTTGGTTGGATCTGAAACCACAAATGAAAAGCAAAAAGCCTTGCTACAAAGTCCTACCCTATTAGTTGAGTTAATACAGTAATGGGAGCTGAAGCAGTGGAAGTAAGTTGACGACTCTAACCGAAATGTTCAGCACGGTATGATCTGAATATCTTTTTCTCAGCAGTGATTGAAGGTGGCAAACTATTCTCCCTCCCCGTACAGTGCACAGAATAGCTGATTCATCCACGAGGCATGAGGATAGAACCCACACATGCCCATACACAACCCACAAACAACCGCACACTCCTCTTTTCTCTACTATCTCTTCCACTACCCACAAACAGACTCCCGCCCGTGCACAAGATACACACACACACACACACACATACACACAAACTTATTGTTTTAAACCCAAACAGGGAGAACTCATAGGAGTGAGATAGAGAGACAGAGATATAGAGAAAGAGGGAGAGGGAGAGATACAGAGAGAGAGAGGGAGAGAGAGAGGGAGAGAGAGAGAGAGAGAGAGAGAGAGAGAGAGAGAGAGAGAGAGAAGAGAGAGAGAGAGCGAGAGAGAGGAGAGAGGAGAGAGAGAGAGACAGAGAAGAGAGACAGGAGAGAGAGGGAGAGAGAGGGAGAGAGAGAAAGAGAGAAAGAGAGAGAGGGAGAGAGAGAGGGAGAGAGAGGGAGAGAGAGAGAGAGAGAGAGAGAGAGAGAGAGAGAGAGAGAGAGAGAGAGAGAGAGAGAGAGAGAGAGAGAGAGAGAGAGCCAGACGGAGAGAGAGAGAGAGAGAGAGAGAGAGAGAGAGAGAGAGAGAGAGAGAGCCAGACGGAGAGAGAGAGAGAGATACAAAGCCCATTCGGTTTTCGCCTCTCAACTCATATTCTTCCCGAATGCCTAATTCAGGAAGAAAATCCATGGCTGTACAACGGGTTTGTGTCGCTCGCGAGCCACAGGGTCCATCTGGAGGGGGATCAATAATCTTTTGTCGGCCGTGTAACTCTGCGCCAGGCAAACTAGCGCTGTGTGGAATATACACACACCAATACAAACACATTAGGAACCAGAACACCCTCCCCCCCCCCCCTGTCTATCTGTCCGTTTAATGCGGCACAGTGAGGTGTCAGCGGGGACGCCGGTAGGCCGAGTCCTGAGGTTCCCCTCCGTCAGCGGGCTAAACAAACCGCCCGGGCCGCCCGTTGTAACGGTAATGACAACATCGTGCGACAGCCAAAGGTGCAGGGTGCTCGTCTGCCGGGGATTTGCATGGGGCAGACCTGCGGAAGAGGGGTGTGGGGGGGGGGGAGAAGCCAATTATTTTCCCTCAATGGCCCTGTCAGGCGACGTGAAAGCGGCTGTCCCTTCGCAGAACGCCCGCCGCTGGCATCTCATCTATTAGCCGTCGGCCCCGTCGCCGCTATCTATTAACTCCCTTTGTCATTTGCATAATTTTATCAAGCAGACAAACGAGGAGCATCCGTTCCCTTCCGGAAATAAGATGAATTGAGCCTTTAGGAATCAGGGGGGGGGGGGGGGGGGCACATTCTGTCGAGGAGGGAGGGAGCGAGGGAAGGAGTCCAGAAAGGAGACAAACACAAAACAACAAAGAGCAGTCGGAGGTCGCTGAGCTGGGGCAGGGACATGGTGGTGGAGAGGTTGGGGGGGACGGGGGGACGGGGTTGGGCTGATGGGTGCTTTGCTGCTTTGATACTTTGACTGCCCACCAATTAGGGATTTGTCTCAGTTGTAATACACAGGATAAATACACTGTCACACCAATCACTGGGCCCTCTCTCTGCCCTCTCCCGCTAATCTCCCGGCGGCCGTCAGCAAGTCAACGACAGGCTGATTCTGTTAAGATTGCGGCGCATTTGTGTAGGGAAAGGGGTCCTTATATATAGAGATCTACTGGTAGGTGGAGGACATAATGAGAGAGGAGGAGAGGAGGAGGAGGAGGAGTAGGTAGGAGGGAGGAGGAGGAGGAGGAGGAGGGAGGAGGAGGAGGAGGAGGAGGTGGAAGGAGAGGAGGATGAGGAGGAGGAAGAGGAGAAGGAGGTAGAGGAGGAGGAGGAGGGGGAGGAGAAGGAGGAGGAGGAGGATGAGGAAGAGGAAGAGGAGGAGGAGGAGGATGAGAAGGAGGAGGAGGAGGATGAGAAGGAGGAGGAGGAGGAAGAGGAGAAGGAGGAGGAGGAGGAAGAGGAAGAGGAGGAAGAGAGCCCGTTTCCATCCATCCCGCGTCAAATGCATGGGCTGGGATAACGCCGTCCCTTTCATGCCAGCAGTCAGATTGTCATGGATAACTACGTGGCATTTACTCTCGCTTCATTCCAAATTAAAATGCAGCAAATTGGAAACTCATGCATGTAATTATGTTGGAATGGAAATGTCTTACGCAAACTGGCATTGAAAAATAATAGCCAAAAAAGAAAACAAATAGAGAAAGAAAAATAAAGTAGTGGACAGGAAAAGCTGGGAGGTGAGAGGAAGGGTTATTTCAATGGATGTATTCAAAGTCATTTTGACTTTTTTCATATGTATGTATGCTTTATTCTGCCCTCCTCGAAGTTCCTCTATTTGAATTATATTTTTTTTAGAAAGCCATTTCAGCTGCCTTATTTATGCGGCCGCAGTGAGATAGCAAATGTCTGCCTCAGACAAAGAGCCAAATTGAACTCAACAGAGACTTCATCATCATGGACACAATCTTTTCCTCCCTGCCTTTTCCTGAAATGAAAGGGAGCGAGCCAGAGAGACAGGGAGAGAGAAAGACACACACACACACACACACAGATAAAGAGAGAGAGAGGGGGAGGGAGAAAGAGAGAGAGGGGGTGAGAGAGAGAGTAAGAGAGGGAGAGAGAGAGAGAGAGAGAGAGAGAGAGAGAGAGAGAGAGAGAGAGAGAGAGAGAGAGAGAGAGAGAGAGAGAGAGAGAGAGAGAGAGAGAGAGAGAGAGAGAGAGACGAGACAGAGACAGAGACAGAGACAGAGACAGAGACAGAGAGACAGCGACGTAGTGAAAGACAGACACAGAGAGACAATAAGAGGATAGCAGGGATGGAACCTTCCAACCCAAAGATGGAAGATGAAAATGGAGGGACCGAGACCGAAACCGAGGCCGAGACAGAGACCTCTGTCAGAGTCACAGAGTCAGAGTCAGAGACAGAGACAGATAGACAGAGACAAGGAGACAGAGAGACAGTGACAGAGAGACACAGACACAGAGACAAAGAGACAGAGAGACAGAGACGAGGAGACAGAGAGACAGTGACAGAGAGACACAGACACAGAGACAAAGAGACAGAGAGACAGAGACGAGGAGACAGAGAGACAGTGACAGAGAGACACAGACAGAGACAAAAACAGACAAGAAGAGACAAGAGAACAGAAACAGAGACAGAGAGAGACAACAGAGAACAAGTGACAGATGAGACAGGAGACAGTGACAGAGAGACACAGACACAGAGACAAAGAGACAGAGAGACAGAGACGAGGAGACAGAGAGACAGTGACAGAGAGACACAGACACAGAGACAAAGAGACAGAGAGACAGAGACGAGGAGACAGAGAGACAGTGACAGAGAGACACAGACACAGAGACAAAGAGACAGAGAGACAGAGACAAAGCGAGAAGGACAGAGACAGACAGAGACAGAAAGAGACAGATATATCGATGGAGAGAGTGGCATTGAGAGAGAGAGGGATTGAGAGAGGTGCTCCAAAGTTCTTTCTCCAGTAGCATCCGTTTATTGTCAGGCATCTGCCTCTTTTTTTTTTATTGCAACCTGATGGCATTATTCTCCCCTGGTGCCAGCAGGCAATCACCTCTTTATCACATGGCAATTATCTCACTGGCTCCCTGGACTGTCACATGTGACCCCGCACGGACCGCCAGGAAGTGAGACGGAAATGAGAGGGAGAGGGAGAGAGAGAGAGAGAGAGAGAGAGGGAGAGAGAGAGAGAGAGAGAGAGAGAGAGAGAGAGAGAGAGAGAGGGAGAGAGGGAGAGGAGAGAGGGAGAGGGAGAGACAGAGAGAGAGAGGGAGAGAGGGAGAGAGAGAGAGGGGGGGGGGCAATGAGAGACAGACAGAAAGACAGAGAGACAGAAAGGAGGAATGAGATAGAGGTAGAGAGAGATTGATTGAGAGGTGTGTGAGAGAGTGAAAAAGAGTGGGAGAGAGAGAGAGAGAGAGAGAGAGAGAGAGAGAGAGAGAGAGAGAGAGAGAGAGAGAGAGAGAGAGAGAGAGAGAGAGAGTCAGCGAACGAGAGAACTAAAGGGAGAGAGAAAGAGAGATAGAGATAAAGAGAGAGAGAGAAAGAGTGCAACGAGGTGAGCTAAATACCATAGAGTCGAGACTCAAGGCCCCATTTGTCAACTCAACGTTAGATTACCAGAATATGGGTTTAATAGATATCGTCATGTGTGTTTTGTTTTTCTTTGCGTGTGTGCTTGTGTACATAGTTCACACACACACACACATGTATACACATACACACAAATGCACACACACACACACACAAAACCCACACACACCTCATAGGACAACGACATCATGCCATGTCCCTCCACGTGATTTCCCTCCGTAGGGCGCAACGTGTTGTTTGGTACATCTCACTTCCTCCAACAGGGGGCGATGTTTCCTTGTGTGAGATCTGCAGTCGTCACCGACCCACTCGGCCCACCCATCTTCCCACGCACTGTCACCATTAGTAGCGCGCTAAAACCGCGCTCTCTCCCTCTCATTCCTCCCTGTCTCCCAGAATCAAATCATATTTTTAGGTGGGGTGGAAGAGGTGCCTTCGGACCGCCCACTGCTCTCTGTCCTCTGACAGACGATTTTGCCCCGCCGTCCCCCCCCCCCCCCCCCCCACCACCACCACCACCACCACCACCACGACAAGCTAAAATGGCTGTCCTCAATGAAATTAAATGGCATTGCATACAATAAAAGCTTCTTTTTTTTGTCTTGACAGGTGGCCACAATAGGAAATCTTGGCATGCTATGTTTATTATGTGCATGTAGTGATTTCAGCAGAAGACTATTATCATTCAATCCTATACACTGGTATGAAATTGCTCCCCCTCTCCCCTTCTCTCACTCTCTCTGTCTCACTCTCTCTGTCTCCCTCTCTGTCTCCCTCTCTGTCTCCCTCTCTCTCTCTCTCTCTCTCTCTCTCTCTCTCTCTCTCTCTCTCTCTCTCTCTCTCTCTCTCTTCTCTTCTCTTCTCTCTCTTCTCCTCCTCTCCTTCCCTCCCTCCCTCCCTCCGCTTCCCTCTCTCCTCTCTCTCTTCTCTCTCTCTCTCTTCTCTCTGTCTCCCTCTCTCTCTCTCTCTCTCTCTCTCTCTCTCTCTCTCTCTCTCTCTCTCGCTCTCTCTCTCTCGTTCTCGTCCTCCGCTTATGTTTTATGAAATCACCTTTTTGCAAATAGGATGTCTGCTGTCAGAGCACACCAGAGTCTGTGTCTATCTCAAAAACGACACATTTCTCATTTTTGGCATATGTTGTCAGTGTTGTACCCCTCCAATTTGTGTTCACGCCCCCCTCCTCCTTCTAGTTTGACTAAAATCCAATTTACTGCCTGTCAGCTCAACTCTATAATCCTATCGGTTGCTGTAGTGGAGAAGTAGCTCTTTGAATCCACCATTTACTGTACTGTGGGTATAGCTATATATACGGGCTCACCCGTGCCTCAGTTCTATACTAGGCCCCTGCCTCTCCTCTTGGCCGGGGTGCCGGGGAGTGGGCGAGCACATGCTGTGTCTTTGGAGATAAATTCCCTTTTTCTGTCACCGCAGGTTGCTATTTTTCGCACCCAGAGTAAAAGAAGAAGAAACCCTTAAAGAAGTGTACTTTATCTTCTCCTTTAAGAAACATTTGGTTGAATCGTCATCGTTTCTTCACGGTAGGATGGCGTGTGCGAGGCTGCGCGGGTAAAAACGCAACTAGCTAGCTAGCGCTAATGGAGGCAATGGTGATTAAATCACGGAACCACACACCAAGAGATGCTAAGCAGCGCAAACATTTGTTTTCCATTGCCGTGCGTCAGGACGTATGTGTTGACTGCTAATCGAGTCACGACAGACGGGGGGCTAGGTGATGCTAATCCGCGTAGCCAGCTGTGACACCAATGCTTTATAATAAGTTAGGGTTGAGTTCCTCGGTTCACCGAGTTTCTCTTTTGACTCTTTAGTTTGTCTATCCTGGGTCCGTGTTTCTTCACGACCAATCACAGAGCAACCTCTACATACTCTCCACAGAGGTTCACCTTCAATGCAATTATTCACGCGCCATCATCTTTGCGTCGAGAAAGCACATTATGTGTAAATTCTCCTCTAGATTTGGCGGTAATTGAGTCTCAGTCGTGTAGCTGGGGATCCACTATGTCCTTATTAGACGGCTCACTCTCGCTCACAGCTCAATTTATTTGCATCTTCCTGCGCATCGTCAAATGATATCAAAGGGTCGTGGGTGTGTGTGAGAAAAAAGAGAAAGATAAAAAGAACGAGATACAACGGAGGGGGGGGGGTGAAACACAACTCTTCTACTTAAGAGGACGTCTGTGTACCTTGAGATTTTTTAACTCAAACTCATGAGAAGATGAAATTGAGAGACATAGAGGGGGGGGAGAGAGACAAAGATGGTGAGAGAGAGAGAGAGACAGCGAGAGCGAGAGACGGATGGAGAGAGAAAGAGATGGAGTGAGAGACAGAGAGAGAGAGAGAGAGAGAGAGAGAGAGAGAGAGAGAGAGAGAGAGAGAGAGAGAGAGAGAGAGAGAGAGAGAGAGAGAGAGAGAGAGAGAGAGAGAGAGAGAGAGAGAGAGAGAGAGAGAGAGAGAGAGAGAGAGAGAGAGAGAGAGAGAGAGAGAGAGAGAGAGAGAGAGGGAGAGAGAGAGCCTTGCAGTAAGAGAGAGAGAGAGAGAGAGAGAAGAGAGAGAGAGAGA
>OLKM01002861.1:0-51933 GCA_900291075.1 Melanogrammus aeglefinus | reverse complement strand
TTTGAAAAATACTTATATTACATTTTTTCATATCACCCAGCCACTAAATATACCTCTAATCTTTTTTCTTTTTTAAAAATAGGACGCCATAATGTATGGCAAAACAACTCTCGAGCACCACCATGCTAGTCGCTGGCACTGTGCTGCCCACGTGGCTCTTGGTCTGCAGAAGCCTCAGAAAACAGCCTTACAATCCTGCACATCTTCACCTGTATTAGTAACAGCAGCAACCAGGACAGAAGTTTGAAGCGCAGCCACAACACTGGAACGCTAATCTAAGTTAAGTAAGACAAAACCTTAATTTTACAAGAGGAAAGATACAGAAAAACTGTTTCATTGCACCAGATATTTCATATATTTCCCCTGCAATAAGTATAGGAGGTCCAAGACACACGCTGCTTCTCAGCACCAGCAGTGCAAACCTGCGGAAAATCTCCCTGCATGCTGAACGCCTGCAGAGGAGTACAACACAATAAAGTGCCCTGTGCAAAAGACTCTTACTCCTTGTTTGTGCCACTATCGTTTTGTAGCTGCACTTACCTTTCAGGCTGATGTGCTTCCTAATCTCGAGATTGTCAAAAGATCTTCCAGAAGGAGACATATAATTCCTCGCTGTGAAAGACCAGTTAGATATCCACTATCCTTGTTGTAACTTTTTTTTTAATCCAAACAAATATTGATATTTTAAGATGTTTGGTTGTCATGTTGTCACTGGCATACTAAAATAACTTGTTTTCCCTCAGGTACAATCACCAATTTGCCTCAATCCAAAAGATTAAGGAGGCAGGTTCACAACAACCTCCTTGCTCAGCCCTGGGCCAAACTCCACACGACCTGAAATGAATCCCAGGCTGGATTGGATTGTATATCAGGTGAAGAGGAGAGGAGAAGGAAGGGCAGCAGTCCTTGGCAGCAGTGACCAGCAAATCATTTTGGGTCGATTTTGCCTCACGGTATTTTATTTTTATATTTATTTATCTTAGCTAATTGCAAACCTGACAGTACAATTATTTGTACCACAATTATCAATAGATAACATTTTTTTTTTTAACAAACAGTGATGGAGCCATAATCTGCTGCCCAACTTTTTGAGCAGTTGAGACGGGCGTTTCAGAACTCCACATCCTTGGGGCATTTAGTGGTGCTGAGCCCACAAGCAGCCGGAAGCTATTCAGGATGTGCCTGGAGCCAACTGGAAGACTCTCACAAAAGATCCACCCAAGGATGACAGACACTGCTGAAGAGTGGCTTCATTCAGAGAGAAACATCTCACTACTGCAATGCTGAAGGTGAAAGCTGTTTTTAAGAGCTACTTTTGTCCCTTATCAGATTCATCTTATATTAATGCCTTGTCGACTGCTCTATCAACATATAGACAAGAACCCGATGGATTGTAATGAACGAGCTTTACGGTACGATGAGCTTCAGTCACTCTTCCCCTGTTCTGACGAGCTTGCTGCAATTGGCTCACTATTCCGCTCAGCTAGTGTGTAACTGTTGAGCGAGATTTTTCAAACTATTGAACAGGGGTAAGTAACACAACTAATTAATAATTTTAGCAAAAGTAATTTACCTTTAAGCAAAAATTAAAAATCTAATGAACAAAGAGTTAAAGACAAAAACAAATCTGCCACTTTTGTAAGTGAAAATGACCTCAGGAAGCTGCAGGGAGAAAGCACTTTAGGGGGATGCCTGAAATATCCTATCAAATGCCGCCTGTTGTGAAACTATCCCTTTCCAGAGGCCATGGACAGCAATTCTCCCAAAAGCCTAGAAAGATTAAGTGTACCAACCAGCCATGCTCACTGTGGTTCATAAATAAAATAAGTGATTGTAAATAAAATGTGTATGTATAATAAAATAGCGATGTAAAAAATTAGTTTATTGTTAATAACGTGTTATTGAATCATTATCAATTGTGATGGCCTTAAGACAGTTTTTTTATATGGAAATCCAACAAATACTCTAAGCATCCCGTGAAAAATGTTATAATAAATCACACTACAGCTCTTACCACCGTGCCTAAGTAAAAAAATTCTAGGGAAAACACTTGAAGACCAGGGCTCGACATTCTTGGCATTGTCGGATATGAACTTTTTGCTGGAGAGATATATATTCTGCGCAAATCTTTTATAATATATTTAAATAGCCTTCTACAGCCTTACATAGCCAACACTACCAATCGGGAACCTGGCCTCAGTTCACTCCAGACTTATTTGCATACCCCTCCTTTTTTGTAAAATGGTAGTTATTATCTGGCTCTTCAATACTAAGGATCATGCTTTTTGACGTGTAACTAAACGCATTTACCGTTCAGCGATCCGCTCCAGGCTTTGGTGTCTCCGGGTTTGCAGAAGGCTTTTAGCTTTCCCTTTTTTTGTGATAAAGTCCTCTCCTCCGTCATAGCTCTCCAGGAGACCTGGAGCTTCATTTTCATTGAAATAAGCGGCCCGTTCGCATTTTCAATCAGGTTTCCATGATCAATTCATCATGTCTGTTTAAGGTTTGCGTGGAACGCGCACAACCCTGCATTAACCAACTCCGAGTTGATTAAACTAATGCATAACTGTGAGAGAGAGAGATTTTATGTTGTACTGTTTACACTGAAAACCGGAATTTTATATTGTGTTAACTGTCCACTGCAGTGTATTTTTTGCACTACAACTTTTGAATTTTTTGAACAAGAGTTATTGTTGTCTGTGAAAAAGAGTAAACGGCGCCTGGACTTTCAATTTTGTATGACAGTAGGGTTGCCGCGGTGGACATTTTCACACCAGTGAATACACTCGTGTCACACCGGTAATTACCATAAAACGTATAAACTTTGAAACTAAGGTCAACCGCATTTTCTCGTCAACTCTTCTCTCACACTCGGTGACAGCGTCTAGCAGCACGCCAATTCCTCGTGAACGCGTCTTATAACGTTCAATATATAGTATAATAGTATAATATAATTTTATATATACTATTCACGCCAAAAGCCTCTGTGCGCCTCCGGTGACCGTAGCGGGGAAGCCTCTCGTAAGGATTGGCTTTCGCAGATTTTTTTTACCGGTGTAGCTAATGGTTTACGCGGTCTTGTAAAGAAGCGCGCCATTTGTCCTTCCGCAAGGACAGAACTGTGGCCTATTTTAAACTATTTTATTTATTTTATTTTGTGTTAAGCAGAAGAGTGTTTGCTGTGCAAAATTTTAAATAAAGTATATTATTAAAAATTTGTTTTGTTTATTTTGAAGAATACATTATGGTTTTATTTAATCGAGCAACAGAAAAATAGATAGTCGTTAGATTAGTCGATTAATCGATAAAATTGTCTGATTAATCGTTTAATAAATAATAGTTTACCCCCATTACATATTCATTACACCCACTCCTCATTCACTACGCACACAACCACCATCAAGTACACATTCATTACACACCTATTCTATACGGCCTTACCACCTAACCCTAACCCTCTCACCCAATGCAGTTCTTCCTTCCATAGAAACGTCAAATCGAGGTAAGTCATGCAGGGTTTTATAGTTGAACAAGCTAACCCCACTTAATTTTAGTTTTAACTTATTGTATGGTAGAGTCTGCTTTAAACCAATGTCTAAATAATAATAATTAAAATGGAATTAAAACATTAAGGCTAAATAAATAAATATTTATAATATGCTTTGTTTTTATGTCCATCATTAATAAAGACCTTGTTATGTTAAATATAAGTCTCATTATCCACTGTAGTATAAGTAGTATAGTAGTAGTTAGTAAGTAGTAGTTAGTGGTGGGTGGTGGTGGTGGGTAGTAGGCCTAACGCAGTGGGGCGAACTATACCCGCTCTCGGGGCTCCACTTCTATTGGGGGCCCTGCCCGCGTCCAGAGCGAGGACTTACTCCACACACATCCATCAGTACAAGCTGGTCGCCTAGGGCTGCTGTCCGGCCTTATGTCAGCAACATATAAGGCACATGAATTAGCACATGCAATCACTCCCAACCTCCACACACGCTTTAAAAAATGACTGGGTCGAGCCAGCCGCCGCTACATTTTACGATAGGCTTTTGACTCTCGAAATTCATTTAATTGGAATACAAGTCGGAATATCAAAAAATAAATCAAAATATTAGAACGGAATATTAGGCAGCCCTATAGGGATTGGGCATGTTTTAATCGACGATCGACTAATTGATCGTTATTCCCCCGACGACTCGACCAAGACAAACTTTATCGATGCCCATCCATAGCCTTAAATATTGGAACCTGTTGTGGGCAGACTGGAGGGAAGAGAGGTGGGAACCGCCGCAGTCCATTCATACATTCGTAAATGCCACGAAGAGCCGTGAATGAAGTTGTGATTAGACAGCGATCAACTGTCCTATAGCGCCCTTTTAAGATCTCAACGTCCCCTTCAAATGCGGTTAGAAATTATGACATTTGCTTCATTTTGTTTATATGCTACACCGAAAACTAAATAATATGGTTACTTACTTGCTCCTTTTAAGTATAACATTGCTTGTGGAGTCCAATTCCTCCACTGAAAACGGTGGGAAGTGCTTTCAACTCTCCGCTGGTTAGCGTCCATCTCTTTCTCTACGTTAGTTGTGGCGCGCGAAATGCTTGCCTGAGGAGGTACCTGTTTGATTGATTCGCTGAAATTGTCCAATCATGTGGTGACAACCAATAGAAAAGCGATACCATTGGCCCGGGGCGCACCCTATGCGACCCGAGGGCGAATTTTTCTTTGCCGCCCATGAAGCTGTCCCTGCTTATAGACAGCAAAAACGTTAGAGCGCTTACGTCGACCTCAACGTGGCCGCGCCCCTGACCTTGGAGGGAGGGCTTATATTAAATGACCAATCACTAGCTAGCCCAAATCATTGACGTTTCAAGCGCATTTAAATGGTTGCTAATCCCGGTCTTACTGAAGGCATTTAATGGTCAAAATACTATTAATAAATATTCGAATATATTCGAATATCTAAATATTAATAATAACAAACGAATTATTGTATGTTTGGGCAAAAGTCAAAGGCCTATTTTACGTACGCCCATATAGAGTGGCGAAGTCACGCCTCTTCCGGTAGGGCTCATGGGACCTATGTGATCGAAAAATATGAAATCTCCATGGGAGATCAATGAGAGAGAAAATAATTATCTTCTGGTCCCAGTCTTTATATGCCCTGGATTTACACATATGTTGTTTGTGGATTTAAATGATAATTTTTTCATGCAAAGAAAACTAAAAATTTCGTGAAGAAGTTTTGGATAATTTTAGGTTTTACGTGAGGCAGCTCTTTGTGAACTACAGCTTCTTCGCTGCTGTCACGACCGCATATGATATAACGTCACCACACCCGCACTTGGAACTCGCACAGAGATGGCGATCTCTCTGCTCCACTTCCACCACTTTTTTTTCAAGGCGAGGATAAAAAGCATCGAAAAGGAACAAAACACACCGGCATCTTGATCTAATTGATTGGCACTGAATCGCTGTGACTGAGGATGATTGAGTCTGATGACATGACGTCACATACGGCGACATCCAGGCGATATGTAGTCTTTTCTTCTGTTGGTTTTCTCTACAGCTTTTATCTGACACATTGTACAATAAACGGTCGAACTCTTTTTCATGGACAATGAAAATTTATCATTTTAAATCACAAACACAAAATGTGTCACCCAGGGCATATAAAAGACTGGGACCAGAAGATAATTATTTTTCTCTCCATTGACTCCATTCAATATTTTTCGATCTCATAGGTCCCATGAGCCCTACCGGAAGAGGCGTGACTTCGCCACTCTATTGCGATCTTTACGGTAACTGCAGAGAAGACCAGCTTCCGGTTTTTAAATCAAGTATTACAAGGCAATTCTGACTGGTTGCGTTATTTATATTGACTTTATTTATTATGTATTATTATAAGGCCCATTCAAATATAATAGAAAGAGGTGTGTCTAATCAGCCTGTTTAGTCATGTGATACACAACTGATTTTGAGTCATAAGGGCACAGGGCGCTATTGAGAAAAAATGCTGTATTTTTCATAGAAATATTAATATAAATGATGAGAAATATTCACATGACTACACAGAATAATACAGCATTTTTGCTCTATAGCTCCCAGATTAGCATTCGTTTATACAGATTAGCCCTTAACCTTGAAACAGGCGACCACACAGGCCCATGATGTGGACAGGCGATGTTAATCCACTCTTCTGATAAGTGCGTGCCAATGACCTTTTCAGAAAGCAGAAGAGTTTTTGTGTCTCTGCAAATTGTGCATCCAAAGTTTCCATCCCTACCAAACAGCCAGGTGTTGCGGGACGACCCTTCTCTCCACTGCTGGCTGGTCCAGTCCGCCGGGAGAGAGGCAGGTGGAGTCACCGTCATCAGCGGCCTCTGAGCCGTCGGCTGTTGGCGGGCTTTCACCGGCAGCAGTCCCCAAGCTAGCATCTGCCAAAGAACTCGCCTCTTGCTGCTCCTCAGAGTCATTCGTCTTCGATTTCTTTGTAAATCCGAAATTTGCGAGTAGGTTTCCCTGTTTTCTATTAGACATGAGTCATGACTGCAAAACATGTAATACGAAATTGCGCGCGTCCAGCGGCTCTCCGATGACTGATTTAAGTGACGTTTAAGACATAGCGCCCCCACGCTTCAATGGTGAGGACAATAATTGCATGCAGGCCGGGATCTTGAGAAGCCCCTGACTGCAGCCCGCAGACGGAGCCCACATTGAGGCGCGGGCACTCAGTCAAGGCGGGCACTCAGTCCACATTGAGGCGTGGGCACTGAGTCCAGGCGGCCGGGCACTCAGTCCACTTTGAGTGGCGGGCACTCAGTCCACATCGAGAAACCGATTTAATCTAGATAGTCCATTATCCGCACGCACATGGTCGTAAATGAAGAATACCTGAGATCACTGCTATATGCCTAACATATAATGCATAGATCAACAGGAATGCTTGGCAACTTGAGCCCATAGCAAAACCGGGTAGTTGCTACAAATAAGAACAAGGAGATATTTAAAAATGTTTGAAGTTACGTCTGTGTGAAATAGTCTTGGCTTTGCTATTGACTATAGGCTCTCTGGAAAATGACCCAGAACTTGTGGGCCCAGTTTTGGTCCTTTCTCTCAAACAATAGTTTGAGAGATTATTTTTGCTGTATTGGATTTTGTCTGCATGGCACGACAAGATAATGCATTTCTCTAGAAATATTTAACTGTATAGCAGCCTATGCTTACACTGCAGCATCTAACCTTGCATTTACATTTTCAGGTTTAATTAACAATCACAAGTGAATAAAAATGTGGCAATAAGGTGACCTTAATGTATCACGTTTCATTCCATGTATTTAGGTTGTATCCCTGTTATATAAAGTAAACCAATTTGATTTTAGGATAATTATCACATTACCTTTTGCTAAAAACTTGCAGTGACAATTTACGTGAGCATGCACGCGCACGAGGCGCCACACACACACACACACAACACACTCAAATGTCTTAATTTTCATGACCATATACTTACTCAAAAAGGGCATTCAAATATTAACAGGTTCCCATATTAACCTATGAGTGGACGGCTATACTTGTATGGAAGTTTAATTAGATTGGATGACAGAGTCTAATAACTTTTGGATTATTCAATAAACTTTGTTAATGTTTATTTTGCATATGGCCTAATGTTGAGAAAGTACCACATTATAAAGGGGCAGGCCATAGAGCAGAATCCTTTCACAAAATCATATTAGCTTCACATCTGTTACCTCAGTGAACACAGTAAGTATGTTATAAAGACGTTTTTTGAAAACGTTGCGAGATACCACACAAAAGCTGTTTAGAGAGGCGCACAAAGATTTTGTGTGACGGCTGGCTTAACCGCGGATAAACAAATGACGGCTCACTTGACCGCAGTGTGTGGACGGGGCCTCATTCAACATCTCCAATCACACCTGTCCAATACGCGACTGAAATGTGCCTGCTGTTTTGTATGTATGTTGAAGGCGTGCAGTAAATGGGGTTAGGGTTACTTATGGGATGCTAATGCAGGTGTTATGTTGACTTCTAATGAACGAGACGAGCCTGCTTACGTTGTCATTTTTACAACACCTTTTATTATTCTCCTCCATTTTCAACATTATAATGAAGCTTTACATTACTATAATAATCTCGCCGACGGCGGTGCCGGCCAAACAGGGCAACAGTGCACGCATCAGGAATCCTCAGGGTTAGGGGTCTTGCTCAGGGACCCTCGGCAAACCGCTTGGCCACCTTGCGACTACCAGTCAACCGCGCTAAATTTGTCTCAGACCTCATTGTGCTCCTCCTCCTCATCCTCCTCAGCCACACAAACATCATAACACACACACACACACATCATAACACACTCTGAGTGTTATGATTTGTGTGTTATGATGTGTGTGTTGTGAGTGTGACACTCACAACACACACATCATAAAACACACATATATAACATAGAACAATACTATCAAAGCTCTCAGTATAATCAAACACAAGCAGGGTACCATCTGCAAAGAGAAAGAGAGACCAGCAAACACAGATTATAAGTGGTTGTGGCAGGCCTCTCTGATGGTGGAACCGGATGAGCTGATTGGTGGAGGCAGGAGAACAGTGAAAGTGGATAATGGACATGGAGACAGAGAAAACAAGAGGAACACACAGTGGACTAACCCGCCGCTGGCTTCTTCGTTAGTCGTACGAAGAAGGCATTCTGAGTCCGCAGGATGCATTGACCATCAGGTCTGTATTTTAACTCCACACACAAAGAAGCTGCATATCTTAAGTTTACATTAAAGTAATATAAATATACACACTATCTATTTCTATATAATATGTACTTGTGTATTCCATTAATTTATTGTTGTTACATCTATTTTTGATTTTCCCCATCAATTATGTCATTGTAAATATTTTTAATGGCCCATCTTTCTTAGAGAGTATAATGAAGGAAGACAGAGGAACAATGTCCAGTTAGGGGTTTAGGGTTAACCACCTCTTAGGGTTAGGGTTAACCACCTCGTAGAGCTAGGGTTAACAACCTCTTTGGGTTAGGGTGGGGGTGAGGGTTAACCGCCTCGTAGAGTTAGGGTTAGGGTTAACAACATCTTAGGGTTAGGGAGAGGGAGAGGTTAACGTTAGACCTAGGGGAGGGGAGAGTTTTGGGTTAGTGGAAGAGAGAGGTTAAGGTTGGGGTTAGTGGAAGAGAGAGGTTAATGTTAGACGGGGAGGGGAGAGTTTTGGGTTAGTGGAAGAGAGAGGTTAAGGTTGGGGTTAGTGGAAGAGAGAGGTTAATGTTAGACCTAGGGGAGGGGAGAGTTTCGGGTTAGTGGAAGAGAGAGGTTAAGGTTGGGGTTAGTGGAAGAGAGAGGTTAATGTTAGACCTAGGGGAGGGGAGAGTTTCGGGTTAGTGGAAGAGAGAGGTTAAGGTTGGGGTTAGTGGAAGAGAGAGGTTAAGGTTAGGGAGAGGGAGAGGTTAGAGAAGGGTTAAGGTTAGGGTTACGGTCAAGGTTAGGGTTAGGGTTTGGGTTCGGGTTAGGAGAAGTATGAATCCCTCTGAAAGCAGTCGGCAGACACCAGTGGTTTCCTTTGACGGGTTTTATTGCAGCCTTTTACTCCAACTTCACCGTGAAAACCATAGATGAACACACACAGTACAACAGAAATCATGGCAATAGCTTTACATAAAAGCATAAATTACACGGCACACAAAGAGCCAAACAAGCAAAAAAAATACAGGGAAACAACAAAAAACATACCTCGTTGGCTGCATGCTATTTACAGGGCCTTGTATCAATGGTTCAGGCTGGTGGTGGTGCAATGGTGTGGGGGATGTTTTCTTGGCACAATTTGGGCCCCTTAGTACCAATTGAGCATTGTGTCAACGCCACAGCCTACCTCAGTATTGTTGCTGACGATGCCCATCCCTTTATGACCACAGTGTACCCATCTTCTGATGGCTACTTCCAGCAGGACTACGCGCCATGTCATAAAGCGCGGGAGATTCGCATCATGGATGTGCAGCCGACAAATTTGCAGCAACTGCGTGATGCTATCATGTAAATATGGACCAAACTCTCTGAGGAATGTTTCCAGTACCTTGTTGAATCTATGCCACAAAGGATTAAGGCAGTTCTGAAGGCCAAAGGGGGTCCAACCCGGTACTAGCAAGGTGTACCTAATAAAGTGGCCAGTGAGTGTATATATATATGTGTATATATATATATATATATATATATATATATATATATATATATATATATATATATATATATATATATATATATATATATATATATATATTGCCTACTCCGGGTAGGAAATGAGTCCTTAGCCCAAGTGAAGGAGTTCAAGTACCTGGGGGTCTTGTTCGCGAGTGAGGGGACGATGGAGCGTGAGATTGGCCGGAGAATCGGAGCAGCGGGAGCGGTATTGCGTTCGCTTCACCGCACCGTTGTGACGAAAAGAGAGCTGAGCCCGCAAGGCAAAGCTCTCGATCTATCGGTCAATCTTCGTTCCTATCCTCACCTATGGTCATGAGGGATGGGTGATGACCGAAAGGACAAGATCACGGGTACAAGCGGCCGAGATGAGTTTTCTCAGGAGGGTGGCTGGCTTCTCCCTTAGGGATAGGGTGAGAAGTTCAGTCATCCGTGAGGAGCTCAGATTAGAGCCGCTGCTCCTTTGCTTAGAAAGGAGTCAGTTGAGGTGGTTCGGGCATCTGGTAAGGATGCCCACTGGGCGCCTCCCTTGGGAGGTGTTCCAGGCACGACCAGTGGGGAGGAGACCTCGGGGAAGACCCAGGACTAGGTGGAGAGATTATATCTCAACACTGGCCTGGGAACGCATCGGGATCCCCCCGTCAGAGCTGGTCAATGTGGCTCGGGAAAGGGAAGTCTGGGGCCCCCTGCTTGAGCTGCTGCCCCCGCGACCCGACCCCGGATAAGCGGTTTGAAGATGAGAGATGAGAGATAGATATAGATTATATATATATATATATATATATATATATATATATATATATATATATATATATATATATATTATATATAATATATATATATATTATATATATATATATATATATATATATATATACATATACATATATATACATACAACAATATATAATATATAACAATAAAACCATGCTGCTTTTCCCATGTCCTCCACATGGTAACGAGTCTTCATTGCATGGAGCGATTCGACCACCAGGTTGCGTCCTTCTACCACGTTTGGCTAAAATAGCGACAATGTAGGATTGAGTGATGACGTTTCATGCAGTTTGTGGAGGCTTCATGTGACGTGGTACAAGTTGAACTAACATAACTAATACTTACAAACAAAAGCTTGTTGCGTAAAATGGCCATTGTTTCGAAATCTTCCACATCTATATTACACATCTAACCCATCTATCGGGTTAGGGTTAGGGCTATTTTTATATGATGCAATCTAAGTCGTTTCACAGCCGAGTAGGCTGAGAGAGGATCCTGAATGGAAGCGTTATCCACGTCTAACGCCCGGCCATTTCAGGTCCCTTCCTTCCTATGAGCTTTCTGCGTCGGTGAACAGTCCAAGGAAAGAGAATAATTAAAATACGACAGAAAGAGCAACAAAAAGGATATAGGCCTACATATGGAACTTGATGTACAATTTAAAACAGCAATATCCGTGTAAAAAATAAATAAATGAAATAAAATAAACATGTTACTAAACAAATGGATATCCCTTTATTGAAAGTCTCTCTCTCTCTCTCTCTCTCTCTCTCTCTCTCTCTCTCTCTCTCTCTCTCTCTCTCTCTCTCTCTCTCTCTCTCTCTCTCTCTCTCTCTCTCTCTCTCTCTCTCTCTCTCTTCTCTCTCTCTCTCTCTCTCTCTCTCTCTCTCTCTCTCTCTCTCTCTCTCTCTCTCTCTCCTGTCTCTCCCCCCCCCATCTAACTGTAAGTCCCGCCTCTCATCAATAACGCCCTATTGGAGCGGTAGTAGCAGGGGGCAGAACTCTTGCTCCTCAATTGTTGAGTAGGCCTACTCGGCCGCGGAGGACGTCAGGGAGACGAGCTCAGGGTCTCTCCGCTAGCGGACCAGCGGACAACGGACTGACGGTGCCGGGACACAGCGTTTGGAGGGTACTCCGTGTCGGTTTCTCACGTTAGTGGGTCTCAGTCTGCAGAGTTCAGTGTTCCTGTTGTGTTTTTCTCACATTGACCACAATAATATAGTGGATTTGTATTTGAAACATTTAACGGAACTTTTCCTTCTGGATTTGGCGACTGTGTGACGGATACCAACGAAAGGTTATTTGGCGGACATGGACATCAACCACAACTCAACGTGCAACTCGCCGACAAGTGCAGCACTACGGTCCTCGTCAGGAGGTTGAACCCTACCGGCAGAACCGGGATGTTCCCTCATCCTAACGGAGGACTGGGCTGGAGCATGGAGCGCTCCTGAGCACCTCCACCTCCTACTTTAGTCTGGTAGTGAAACACGGGCACCATGATCTCGGAGGAGAGGAGTGGTTACTTATCCAAACAAGCCCTAAACTTTCCGGTAGGCTTGTTGATCGGCTCTCCGAAGAGGAAGCTGGCCAAACTCGGGAGGAAACCAAGCAATGGTTCTTTACAGTAAGGCACCGCTAAACATCAATAAGCTCTTTATTCAACACGGACTCTTAGAGCCGACTCTACGGTTTGTAACGCCTCCGTTTCTCTGGCGTTTCATGCTGTTACTTCTTGTGTGGCTTTTAAGTCCGATTGATTACTGCTTGATTACCTCCTGATGTTTCCCTTCCATCAGGTCCAACCACTCGGACGTCACGGTGCGCTCCGCCGAGGGAGCGGGCGTCAGGCAGCCGGCCAAAAGCAAGATCCGGCGACACAACAACCGTCTGTCCACCGTATTCACCCGGAGCCCCAGCCCGGGGGACGGACCAAGGGCCGCAGGGCGGAGGGCTGCGGCGGGGGAGGGGCTGGCCCAGGACGACCCAGCGGAACTGTCCAGTCAGATGTCTGCCCCAGGCATCCTGAAGGTCTTCGGCAGTGACATCTGCCAGGGGACGCACTACAAGAGCGTGCTGGCCACCGTGAGCTCCAGCGCCAAGGAGCTGGTGAAGGAGGCGCTGGAGAGGTGAGCGTTCTGGACAGTGGTCTGTTCATGGATCAACTTTCTGGATTCCCATTTCTCTCAACAAAGTTTCAGCCCATCCGTCCTCAATCCACGCTGGGAAAGTCTCCTCATCATGTCTCCTTCTGATGTCTCCTCCTCCTCCTCCTCTTCTTCTTCTTCTTCTTCTTCTTCTTCTTCTTCTTCTTCTTCTTCTTCTTCTTCTTCTTCTTCTTCTTCTTCTTCTTCTTCTTCTTCTTCTTCTTCTTCTTCTTCTTCTTCTTCTTCTTCTTCTTCTTCTTCCTCCTCTTTCTCTTCCTCTTCTTCTTCCCCCTCCTCCTCCTTCTCCTCTTCCTCCTCCTCTGTCTCCGCCTTCTCCTCTGTTTCCTCCTCCTCTGTCTCCGCCTCCTCCTCTGTCTCCTCCTCCTCTGTCTCCTCCTCCTCTGTCTCCTCTTCCTCTGTCTCCTCCTCCTCTGTCTCCTCCTCCTCTGTCTCCTCTTCCTCCTCCTCTGTCTCCTCTTCCTTCCTCTTCCTCCTTGTCTGTCTCCTCCTCCTCCTCCTGTCTCCTCTTTCTCCTCCTCCTCTGTCTCCTCTTCCTCTGTCTCCTCCTCTTCCTCATCCTCTGTCTCCTCCTCCTCCTCCTCCTCCTTCCTCCTCCCTCCTCCTCCTCCTCTGTCTCCTCCTCTTCCTCCTCTGTCTCTTCCTCTTCCTCCTCCCCTGTCTCCTCCTCCTCCTCCTCTGTCTCCTCTTCCTCTTCCTCCTCTTCTGGGTCTACAGGTACTGTCTGGAGGAGGAGGACCCCAGTCACTACCTGCTGTGTGACGTGATTGGCCAGACGGGGACGGACCACCAGTGGAGGAGGGAGTGTTTCCGGGTGCTGTCTGAAGGAGCGGCCCCGTCACTCTGCTGTGTGACGTGATTGGCCAGACGGGGACGGACCACCAGTGGAGGAGGGAGTGTTTCCGGGTGGTGGGCGACCAGGAGCGCCCCCTGGTGCTGCAGTCCCTCTGGAAGCCCAAGGACGGCTTCTCCCGCCGCTTCGAGATCCAGAGGAGGCGCAGCGTGGAGGAGCAGCGGGCGCAGGACACGGACACCGTCACCGCAGGTACCCGCTCTGACCCCCACCGCCCTGACCCCAACCCTGACCCCCCTGACCCTGACCCCCCTGACCCCGACTCTGATCCCCGACTCTGACCCCTGACCCCGACCCTGACCCATTAAACACTAACTGCTGTCAGCCTCTCATGGAGAGCGTCCATCCAATGGGGAGCTTTGGTGACTTTG
Organism: Melanogrammus aeglefinus; assembly: GCA_900291075.1. NCBI lineage: Eukaryota > Metazoa > Chordata > Actinopteri > Gadiformes > Gadidae > Melanogrammus > Melanogrammus aeglefinus. The sequence continues at coordinate 37,546 of OLKM01002861.1, read as the reverse complement.
GTCCCCCTCTCCGCCATCCAGTCCTGGTGCTTTCACACACCCGTGATTGACAGGCTTGATGGCTCAACCGACCCAATCAGGGCAGAGAGGCCCTGATGGACTTAAATAGGCCGGGGTGGGTTGTATAGCTGTTGGATCGTACTCAGGACACCCCCGCCCCACTGGTCCTCTGGGAGGAGGGCATCCGGGGCTCGTTGTCTGTCTTATCAACAGACAGGGGAGGGGGGGCTGGGGTGGGAGGACGGTGAAGGCTTAACAAAGGCTGTTAAGGAGGGACCCCCCTTATCTTTATTGTAGGAGCCACTGGGCCCCCTAAAGCCTCTTAGGGTGAGGTGTGTGTGGGCTCAGGGTGTGCCGGCTGTCGGTTCTGGGTGAGTAGGGTGACGTGTCGGGTGATGTGCTCCACATTCCAGTGGCTATGGAAACAAACGGCTGAATGGTGTTTACGCTGGGGGGGGGGGGGGCACAGGCAGACCCCCGCTCCCGCCCTCTCCTTCCTCTCCTTCCTCTCCTTCCTCTCCTCCCTCCCTCCCCTCCCTCTCCTCCCCCATCTCCCTCCCCTTCCTCTCCTTCCTCTGGAGGAAGTAGGTGGGGTGGTGGAGGTGGGGTGGTGGAGGTGGGGGTGGAGGTGGAGGTGGGTTGGTGGAGGTGGGGTGAACAGGCAGTAGGAAGCGGCTCTTCTGTGGCTGATAGCAGGGTGAGCTAACCCTATGAGTGTTTGGGCAGCTCTTATCAGAGAGTCTCACCCCCCCCAGGGAGTCAGAGGTCCACGGTCTGGGGACCAGGTCCACCCTGACCCCCCCCCCCCCCCGGGGTGAGGGTCTTCATGGGGCAACATTTCACTTTTTGTGGAACTTTTTTGTTCCCAGCTTTTCTCTGGTTGTTGACTGTTTGCTGGCTGTCTGCCTGCCCCTCCCAGGCCTCAATGCCCAGGCCCGCCGGTTGACGCAGCGGGGCCGGGCCCGGGTCACCTCCCTGTTCCTGGAGGGCGGTGGGGCCCCGGACCCGGGCCTCTGGAGGAGCCTGAGCGAGATGGACCTGCTGTCGGGGGGCCGGGCGCCGCAAACCCCCCTCAGTGAGGACCCTGAGGCGGAGGCAGACAAGGAGGTGCAGCGTCGGCTGGGGGTGGAGAAGGAGGAGACGGAGAGCAGCGACGACTGCTCCACCCAGTTCTCCGTCCACCCACCCTTCGACTTCCCCTACTTCCTGCTTCTCCAGGGCTACAGCCACAAGCAGGTGAGCCAGCAGCCAATTGCATTGGTTCAGATGCATCATTCCAGTCTGTCATTGGTTGGACCGACAAGCTCATTAAGGGTCCACTCAAGAACCCAAGGCCCACTCGGAGAAGGTTGACTGCTGGGCCGGAACACATTGGTACCACACACGGTCCACTTCCAAAGTTATCGAGTTACTCAAGCCAGAATCGATCCTGAGCGATCCAGATAGGACAGAAAAAGATCTGGCTCCCATCTTCACCTGACTGACCCCAAAACCAAACAAAAAATGATTAACCGTTACTAGGAAGCAAGGCATCTCTTCCCCACAACGGAAGAATAGAAAGAAAGAATACTTGTTGCATTACTGTAAATATGAACTGGAAATAATTCAACCTGATAATACTATATCGTATTTAATTCCTTCTAATTTAATGAACCATGTTGAGTCGTTTACGTACTGAAGTGATTTAGAATCTGACAAAACATCCTTAACCTGCCTTGAGGCTCTTAGAGTCACCGGCTCCTAAGAAAATACTTCTTAATTCACGCTTTGTTACGAATCCCAGACCAACGACATCATGGTCAAGTGGGATTATTTTTTTGTTGTCTTTGATCGTGACTTGATGAATGATTGACAGAGGATGGTTTCCTATCACAATGTGACTCCTCTCCTTTCAAAGATTGATAAGCCTGACGTTGATTCTATTCTTAGAAGATAACATGTTAAACAAGCGCTTTTATTGGTACTATAAAGTAACACACTGCCAGGGAAGTATTGGTGAGTATCCCTCATAAACAAATCATCAACAAATGTATGACAAGCAATTCAGCTGTCTAATCAATATACGAAACTGCAGAAACGACTTGTTTTATAAATTGTCACGTACATACAAAATAAGGATTTAGTTTCTTTAATAATCCCATTTCATGAGTTGACTACTTCATTCTCAGGAAGAGGAGGTTAGGAATAGGGTTAGGGTTCCTGCTCTGGAAGCAACAGACGCCCACTTGTGTTTACGGGGAATGTCAACGAGATGTGGAATTATTTCAGTCTGGAGTCTAAACACCGCTATAAAAAAAGAGTGAAACTGTGTTTTTACACTTCTGTCAGCCCAGTTAATTCTGAAAACATAAAAACAGATTGTTTCTTTTATGTTTCAAGGTTTTAAGGCTTTTTGGTTCAAATTAAACCTCCCGTTTTTTTATTGCTACAAATTCTTTCCTTCCATAAAGTCCTGGTGGTCCCAGTGTTTCATTTGTCTTTAGTTTTCTCGTTCATTTGTTCCTCAGTATTTATCTACAGATGTAATTCCAACCTGAGTGTTGACCTGAGTCTATTGAACCAAACCTCGTATAAGATACACTGCAAACAGTGACCCATAACCCTAACCTCCCCCACCCCTAGGACTTCGTGGTGTACCTGCTGAGCGGCGGCTCCACGGTGTTTGGCCGCTCCGTGGAGCCGCTCAGCGCGGAGGACGAGGAGCGGCTGCAGGTGGACATCGTGCTCTCCGCCCCCGACGTGGCCCCCCAGCACTGCTGCGTGCGGCGCCTGGAGCCGGCGGGGGGCCCCTCCCAGACCCTGACCCTGCTCAGGCCCCTCCACGGCGCGGCCGTCACCCGGAACGGCTCCCCGCTGGGGGGGGAGGTGGCGCTGGCCCCGGGGGACCTGGTGGGGCTGGGGGGCCACTATCTCTTCATGTTCAAGGACCCCACCCGCCCGGCCGGCGACGCCCGGACCCCGGCCTGGATGGCCCGGCTCCGCCCGGAGGAGGCGGGGCGGCCAGTGTCCTCCTGCCTCTCCTGCGGTTCCTCCTTCGCCCCGGGGGCCGGCGGGAGGCCCCCCCGGAGGCCCCCCTGCTGGCGGGACCCGGATGGCTCGGTGGCCTCGCTGGTCTACGACCTGGGGCAAGAGGACCGGGTCCTGCAGGAGGTGCTGGTCCTGGTGGACCCCGGCGGCCCCGAGCCCAAGCTGACTCCGGCCTTCCTGCTGAGCCTGTGCATCCAGCACGCGGCCGCCAGCTTCCAGCCCGCCCACTTCCGGAGGCTTCTGCTGCGGATCGCCAGCCAGATCCAGCTGGCGATGTGGGTGAGTCCGGAAGACCGTATTCCTGTCTTTAATCCGCAAGTGTGGGGAATTGGAAACCTCCGAAATACACCACAGTTTGGGCGGCATCATGTTCCACACTCGGAGCGGGGAGGGAAGAGGCGATCAGAAGCCGGATAAAGAGATGATCCTCAAAACTGTTAAGGTTAAGAAAGTTAAAAGGGTTTCTTTTCTGTTCCCCCCCTATCCCAGGAGAAGACAAGGGAGCTTGCAGCCACGCAACCAGACACGTGAGTAATCTGTGTGTGTGTGTGTGTGTGTGTGTGTGTGTGTGTGTGTGTGTGTGTGTGTGTGTGTGTGTGTGTGTGTGTGTGTGTGTGTGTGTGTGTGTGTGTGTGTGTGTGTGTGTGTGTGTGTGTGTGTGTGTGTGTGTGTGTGTCAGATTTTAGCTGGACGGTCTGTCTTCACTTAACGTTCTAATCTGTTTTGCTACTGCTGCAATTATTTTATTGCTTATATGACAATATAACACTTTCAGAAGTCACACTCAGTCATTCTGGTTCAGTAGAATGAAGGCAGCAGTCCTCTGCTGAACTCTAAAGTTGTTTCAGTGACAGGCTTTCTTCTGATTGTACACGTCAGCCTTTTTTACCTCTCTGCTTTGACCCCAAATAGTTCCCCAAACAAATCAGGGCCCGGGCTAACGGATTATCTCCTAACTCCGTGAACATGTAACTGTACTGTACTAACCCTAACCCGTGGTAACAAAGTGAACCACAGCATGGATGACCCTTCATCCATTTAACTAATACCTGGACAGAGTAATACTGAACCGAACTAAGTGTTTGTTGCTGTTTGGATAATCACTTTACCTGGAACATCCCATAAACCTTCTCAGCTTCCTACACCTTCACACACCTTCCTCCACCTTCATACACCTTCATACACCTTCATACACCTTCATAAACCTTCATACACCTTCATACACCTTCCTCCACCTTCATAAACCTTCCTCCACCTTCATAAACCTTCATACACATTCCTCCACCTTCATACACCTTTATACGCCTTGCTCCACCTTCATACACCTTCCTCCACCTTCATACACCTTCCTATTCGTCCTCCACTGTCCTTCATCTTCCTCCACCTTCCTATTCGTCCTCCACCTTCCTAAATGGTGACCACCCCCTCTCTCTGTAGCCATGACGACTGTGATCACACTTTAATAACCCAAAGCCCCAATATACAGTGGGGGTCTGAGTGCCCTCTTGCTGAGGCTGTGTCCCCCCCCCCCCCCCAGGGGCCCCTGGGACGGGGTGGAGGCGGGGGCCGGGCTGCTGAGCATGGAGCAGCTGGGCCCCGGGCTGAGGCCCCTGCTGCTCTGGATGGCCAACGCCATCGAGCTGCTGCACTTCATCCAGCGGCAGGTCCCCGGGCTACTGCCCCCCCGCAGGCCGGGCCGGGAGGACCAGGGCCCCCCGGAGGACCAGGGCCCCCTGGAGGACCAAGGCCCCCCAGAGGACCAGGGTACGGGACAGGAGGAACATGGTTAATGCTTATACAGATAATAACAGTCAGACGTCTCCCTTAACACCGCCCCCCCTGCTGCGCCCCCAGACTACGGAGCGGAGCTGGCGGCCACACGGGCAGCCTGCGAGGAGGCCATGACTGTCCTGGAGGAGGTCATCATGTTCACCTTCCAGCAGTCGGTCTACTACCTGACCAAGGTGAGCTCCGATAGGTCGGCCCTCTAGAGCCGCGCTACGAGGCGGTCGGCCCTAACGAGGCGGTCGGCCCTAACGAGGCGGTCGGCCCTAACGAGGCGGTTGGCAGAAGGCTAGTTGTGGATCCGGGGGTTCGTTCGCGATTTGCTGTTCTGATGGAAGCTTAAGTTTAGGTTTAGGGTCAGGGTTAGGGTGAGGGTCCTCTTAGACCGAGGTCAGGGCTAGGGTCAGGGTTAGGGTGAGGGTCCTCTTAGACCGAGGTCAGGGCTAGGGTCAGGGTTAGGGTGATGGTCCTCTTAGACCGAGGTCAGGGCTAGGGTCAGGGTTAGGGTGATGGTCCTCTTAGACCGAGGTCAGGGCTAGGGTCAGGGTTACGACGTGGCTCACAGTCTGGAACAGGAGCCTGCAGGGTAGCGCTTATATGGTCTTATCTAAATGGATTATGGACGGCCATCTTGTCGCCCACGGTTACAGCTGTTTGTCTCAAACAAATGAAAGAGAACTTCTGATTCGGCAGAGAGCTGCCAACCCAATAATAAACAGTAGGAGTTTGATCGTGGTTGTTGTGTATCGCACGCAGGTGCTGGGAGGAAGCCTAGGGGAGCTCCGTTTAACAACATACTGCTCCCTGGCCTCCGTGTGTGTGTGTGTGTGTGTGTGTGTGTGTGTGTGTGTGTGTGTGTGTGTGTGTGTGTGTGTGTGTGTGTGTGTGTGTGTGTGTGTGTGTGTGTGTGTGTGTGTGTGTGTGTGTGTGTGTGTGTGTGTGTGTGTGTGTGTGTGGACTTCTGTGTGAGTACTGCCGCTGTGCCACAAGTGACAGTTGTAAGGACCTGTAAGTGAATCACATCAGTCCCCAAGGGCATGATGGGTAACCATAAGCAGGTTGTGTTGTGACGTTAAGCGGGTTCTGTTTTGAGGCTGTTGTGTTTGGCCGTGATGTATCTCAAAAGTACGGTTCCAGGGCCACGTTGTTCCCTACGCTGCTCTCTGCATGACTCCTGTCTATTTTCACATGGAAACAGGGTGAGGGTTAGGCAGCTGCTGCCGCTGGGCTGGGATTTCCTGCATCCGCTCTCCCGATGCCTTTCCTCTCATCTGTACAAACTGTCCAGAGTCTGTCCAGACAGACAGCCAGGTCACACCTCTCCGTCTCTGTCCCTCCATTCTCCGTCTCTCGACTTCTGTCTCTCTGTCTCTCTGTCTCTCTGTCTGTCTGTCTGTCTCTCTCCCTCTCTCCCTCTGTCTCTCGCCCTCTGTGTCTGTCTCTCTCCCTCTGTCTCTCTGACTCTCTCTGTGTTTGAATAACCAATGTCAACATTGATCATTCAAAAAAACTTCTCTCTCTCTCTGGCCTCATGGTAGTAGTTTGGTTCTATCTCTCTCTGGTCGTAGTTTGGTTCCGTCTCTTTCTGGTGGTAGTTTGGTTCCATCTCGCTCAGTGGCGTGGCGTGGGGATTTTTTTAGAGGAAGCCAAGTGAGGCCAAGCCTTTAGAGAAAATAGTACGTTTCAGCTTGGATGTAGTTAATGCAACTACAACAGCTATTTGAGCGCCTGGTCATTTACCAGGACTTACACACACCGGTAATCTGACCGACACGACACACACGCGCGCGCTCTCGCTCTCTTCTCTCTCCTGCGCTCTCTCTCTCTCTCTCCTGCGCCTCCTCTCTCTCTCTCTCACTCTCACACCACACTCTCTCTCTCACACACACACACACACACACACACACACACACACACACACACACACACACACACACACACACACACACACACACACACACACACACACACACACACACACACACACACACACACACACACACACAGCACAGTCCTCCTAAACATCTCACTAAATTATACATTTTATTATAAATACAACCCCTCCCCGACCGAAATGCACAAGCCGCTAAATGGTCAAAGAATCGACAGTGCGGTTGTCGGCTATTTCAAGTTTCATGTTCACGTGTAACACGACTCACGCAATCACAGTATTTGATATACATCCTTTTCGTAAAACTAGGCCAAAATCAATGTTAACTATTCAACACTACTTAAAAGACAACACCAAGACAACCCAGAACAAGCACATATTCTGCATCATGCACGAGTTTGAAGCTAGACTCGGAATGAAGGGGGGGTGGTGGGGGTTGTGAGGGCCGCTGAAACCCCTGTGTCCATCCTCAAAAAAAAAAAAAAATAACGGTGGGCATACAAATAAAAACGGTGGGCATTATAACAAAAACATAAATAAATAATTGCACACTGTATTAAATGTGCTTAATAAATACATTTGATTTCATTAGCATTTCACAGACCCATAGTATGGATAAGGTCTTTAGCACGGTCAATCACCGTTGCTTCTTTCCCCATAAGTTCAGGAGACATTAGAGCCGCAACGGGAGAAGGTGGTGTATTTTTACTCGCGCTATTTGTAGAGGAAGGCCATTTCTCCGGTCTTTCATGGTGGCGAAGTGGTCCATAACTTGTCATAGGAAATTCCCTTTGGCCTTCAGGTCCTCCACAAACTACTTGAGTCAATGGAAATCTTCGCTAGGTTTCACAAGTCTGTCCTGTCCACATGTGTTCCTCAGGTATGTTTTGATCCTTTTCAGACAGGAAAACGAGCGCTCTGCTGAATGCGAATTTCGCGCTATTTGTTTTTTCGGTGACGTTGATAATGATGCTTTGATTTGATTGGTGTGAAGCCAAGGGCCGAGTGGCTTCCCTTGGGACCCTCCTGACACCCTCCCGACCAATCAGAGGAGGGCACTGTCATTACGGTAGCCTCACCTGATTGGTCAAATTCTTTCTTTTTTTTTCTACAAGGGATGCCAGCTCGGGCTGGCTTCCTCGCAGCGTATAGTGTTGTGTTTCGCCGCGTCTTCAGTATATAACAGGGGCGCCGTATCGCGCATTGTGAAATGGTCAATGAGAGGAGAAAATGGGGAAGAAATGACAGCATCACAGCACAAAATAATTAACGAAACTGTTAATATAAATGTGTTTATTGGATGACAACTACAGCCTAAAAAAACAGGGAAGCCTGGCTTCCCTTGGCCTCCGGGAGAAAACGCCACTGATCTCGCTCTGGTGGTAGTTTGGTTCTATCGCTCTGTTGGTAGTTTGGTTGCCCACTCCATTTCTAAGCAGCTTTCAGCCTATTGGGAAGATTTTCTAAGTTTCTTTACCCTAAGCGAGGGCGTGTTGCTTCATGCTGAAGCTGTGAGAACCTATGACCACTGGGAACATATCCCCTCAGGCCTGGGTTCACATTCAGTACATTCAGCCAGTGCTTTGTGGCAGGGTTATGTACGAACGTATTCATACCACAAGGTGGTTGCATCTCTCGAGGCAAAGGGAATATCTCAGACCCCCGATATCTAGTCATCTTTTCAGAGATTGTAAATTATTTTATTATGATATACTTTTTATGTTTACCTTTTAAGTTAGTTTTATTCTAGCTTTCTAGGAGACAGCCTACCTCATATAGGCCTCGACAGTAAATATATATAGCACTTGCATCGTTGCATTGAGTCTCTCTGTCTGTCTGTATGTCTCTTTCTCTCTGTCCATCTGTCTGCCTGTCTGTCTGTCTGTCTTTCTCTCTGTGTCCATCTGTATCTCTCCACAGAGCATGTACTGCGCTCTACCTGGGCTGCTGGACGGGAACCCGTTTTCTGAGAGCGGTCAGCTCCGGGTCCCGGGTGGGGTCCGGGTGATCCTGGGGGTCCTGACGGAGACCCTGAAGCTGCTCCAGGTCTTCCTGGTCCACCCAGACATCTCACGGCAGCTGTGTGCTTACCTCTTCTACTTCATCAACGCCTCACTCTTCAACGCCCTCATGGAGAGAGGTACCAGCATTATATACCGGGTTATATACTGTGTATATATAGAGAGAGAGAACCCGGGTTATATACCAACAGAAGGAGTTGCAGCGAGAGACGGAGGGTGATTTAGGAATTCAACAACCAGGAAGTTAGGAATTCGAAGTTAGCGAATCCCTCTTGTCTGTTGTCTCTTGCCTGGTACACCGGTCCCTCAAGCCTTCAAGCAGTCCATGAATGCTTGAGGGACCGGTGTACCAGACTGTCCTCGAGCAGCCCATAAAGGCTTGAGGGACTGGTGTACCAGGCTGTGTACCCTGTACCCTGTACTCCCCCCCCCCCCGCGACCGGTGTACCCTCAAGCCTTCATGGGCTGCTTGAGGGACTGGTGTTTCATATCTCTCTCCAGGACCACTGGCTGTACTTCCGTACCCGTCTCATGTGTCTCTGTTGTGCTGCAGGTTCCGGAGGCGGGTTCTACCAGTGGTCGCGGGGGGTCCAGATCAGGGCCAACCTGGACTTGCTCATGGACTGGGTCCAGAGTGCGGGGCTGGGAGACCTGGCGCTGGAATTCTTCCAGAAGCTGTCAGCTGCCGTCAACGTCCTGGCCACTCCCAAAGAGAACCTCCTCCAGGTAAAGGACTGGTCTTTCACTTCCTGTTTGTCTCAAGCCAATTGGAGGTTGTTATGTGTCTTGAGGAGGTTTCAGTTACGTCCGTCTCTGTTTGTGATGTCACAGCGGGACACTAAATCCTGGAGCCCTTCGGTGGGTTTGTCTCTCGGTGGAGGTAGAGCAACAGTGGTCTGAGGCGGTTCTGAGGCGGTGTTAGGCGGTTCTGAGGCGGTGTGAGGCGGGCTGAGGCGGTCTGAGGGCTGCAGGGATGGTTCTGGTGCAGTTTGGAGACACTCACTGAAACCGACTCAAACCGCTCCCTGAAGGACTAAAGAGTAAACAGAAACACAGGATTGTTGTTTTTCGTGGCTCTCCTTGGTGGTTTGTGTTGAGCTTTATTGTGTGAGTGGTAAACGGCACCACAATAAGGAGTCTGGGATCGTTATTCGCGTTATTAAAGCAGACCCATAAAGCGCTGCAGGTGGAACGGTCTGGGGGAATCAGGGTCACGTTCTCACGCCAGGGAACAGCTCTGCTCCTCTGGGTTTATGATAAGGACCATCTGGTGTCAGAGATTAGAGCCGTAATCTGCTGCCACTGTTGATACTACTGAGCCACTTAACAAAAACACAGGAATCAAAATCAAACCTACCCAAGAGCCCCTGGGAAGCCCTCCTCCACGGGGATACTGTCTGAGGGGTTAGGGTTAGAGTTTGAGTGAGGGTAAGGGTTAGGGTTATACTGTCTGAGAGGTTAGGGGTTTAGGGTTAGGGCCCACGGATCACAGACCACAGGGCTCAGTACTTACGTGTGTTTCAGTATCCAGTGTGTAGGACGTCTGTTCAGTAGAGCAGGTTGACTCCCTCCATGTTATTCTGAGTCCTTCTCCCGCAACATCCGTCGGCTTAGCTCAGGAGGTAGAGCAGTTGTCTTGTAACCGAAAGGTTGCTAGTTCAATCTCCAGCTCCTCCTAGGTGAGTGTTGATGTGTCCCTGAGCAAGACACTTAACCCTAACTGCTCCTGACCAGCTGGCTGTCGCCTTGCATGGTTGACTCTGCCGTTGGTGTGTCAATCTGTGTATTAACCGATGTAAGTCGCTATGGATAAAAGCGTCTGCTGAATGCCCTAAATGTAAATGTAAATCCCATGATTACAGCTGGGCTGTTAGTGTCTTTGTTGTGTTCGGTCCTCTTTTAGTGTTGGATGGTTACTAAGCATGTCGGGTGGTTTTGGATGGTTGCTAAGCGAGGCAGGTGGTGTTGGATGGTTGCTAAGCGAGGCGGGTGGTGTTGGATGGCTGCTAAGCGAGGTGGGTGGTGTTAAATGGTTGCTAGGTGAGGTGGGGGGTGTTGGATGGTTGCTAAGTGAGGCGGGTGGTGTTTCTTGCCGTGGGGGGGGCCGTGGGCAGGACCTGTTGAGTGTCAAGGACCCATCCCGCTCCGGGACGTCCCACCGGGGGCTCAGCTCGGCCGAGTCAGAGGTGATGTCATGGTCATGACTCACCTATCACCTGTCATGTGTTCTGGTTTCTCCTCCTGATGAAGAGGTTGTTGTTCTCTCTCATCAGGCCCAGGGATCTTCTTATTGGTTAAAATGTAAAGCCCGCCCACACCAGCTGGTCACTAAAGTAGGTTGTTTTTGAGGTAAATATGGTCAGAGGAAGTTTAGCGTTTCATGTCAACCCGGTATCAGTTCAGTGTAATGAAGTCTTGACTGTCAGCTCAGACCGCCACTCAGCCCGGACGGACGAGGAGAGGAGGAGGAGGAGGAGGAGAGGAGGAGGAGGAGGAGGAGGAGAGGAGGAGGAGGAGGAGGAGGAGGAGGAGGAGGAGGAGGAGGAGGGAGGAGAGGAGGAGGAGGAGGAAAGGAGGAGGAGGAGAGGAGGAGGAGAGAGGAGGAGGAGGAGGAGGAGGAGGCAGAGCTCAGCTTTGGGTCAATCCAGTTCCGTGTGATTGACGGTCATGGGTTAGGGTTAGACAGTATAGACGGAGCCATCTACAGTGGGTTAGGGTTAGACAGTATAGACGGAGCCGTCTACAGTGGGTTAGGGTTAGACAGTATAGACGGAGCCGTCTACAGTGGGTGGTGCTGAGAATCAGCTTGATGAGCTTACAGCCGCCGTCTGTGTCATCTGAGGTCAACATGGAGACGCTTTAGTCCGTGGGAACCGACGCTGAGAACACGTGAAGCTCGCTCTGGTTCTCAGGAACTGAAGAGCAGAGCTTTCGTTTCTCCCAGCTCTCACTGTGTGTGTGTGTGTGTGTGTGTGTGTGTGTGTGTGTGTGTGTGTGTGTGTGTGTGTGTGTGTGTGTGTGTGTGTGTGTGTGTGTGTGTGTGTGTGTGTGTGTGTGTGTGTGTGTGTGTGTGTGTGTGTGTGTTGCAGGCCTCCTGGAGGTCTCTGCGGGGGGAGTTCTCCGCCCTGAACCCCGCCCAGCTGCACCACATGCTGAGGGAGTACAACTCAGGGAGGGCCCCCCCCACCGGCTGGAGCCCCCCCACCGATGAGGCCGGGGACGCGCTCAGGACGGGTGTGTGTGTGTGTCGAGTACACACAATATATGCAGCAATATATATACATTTATAATTATTGAATTTGAAAAAGGAGAAAAGGCCCAGGGGTCATGGGGTCATGACCCCTGGGCCTTTCTGAGGCCATCGACTGAAGGATGAAAATAATGTTGGACTCATTTTCAAATGACCTTTCCCTCCTTCATTGGAGTTGGAGTTTGGGGGGCCTGCTCCCCAGGGGCCCGCCCCTAGGGACAGAAACATCTGGAGCATGAGGTCATGGAGTGAGACGTCAAATAACTTACTCACTCTCTGTCTGTCTGTCTGTCTGGCTCTCTCAGCTGACATCCTGGAGAGTTTTGAGGAACACCCCCCCCTGGTCCTGCCCAGCGGGTCCTTCCACCTAGAGCTGGGAGGGCCCCCTCTGGAGCGGGGCCTCTTCCTGCAGCTCCAGCGCCTGCAGGACCTCCTCCAGAGGCCCGCTGAGACCCGGGCCCCGGGCCCTCCCACACGGCAGGTAGAGACTCCCCAGGACCCCTCGGCCCGCCGTCTAGAGGTGGAGCCTTAAACCTTCTCTTCTGTGATTGGTTGACCTCAGGAGATCCGCCAAGAGGAGGACCAGCGGGATGTCACCACGCCTGACTCCCCCTCCCCGGCGGCGAGGCCCCCCCCGGGTGGGGTGCCCCCCCGTGGGGAGCTGAGCGGCAGTGAGGCGCAGCTGACCCAGAAGCTGCGGAGCCTGGAGCTGCAGGACGGGTTGCCGGGCGGGGCCGGCCTGGGCTGCCACAAAGGCTTGGCCCTGGACCCCTCCTGCCTGCTGACGCCTCCCAACACGCCCCAGGACCCAGAACTCCGGCCGGGGCGGAACCGGCCGACCGCAGGTGGGCGGAGCGCCTGGGTTAGGGGTCCCCCAGAGGGGTCCTGGGTGTAGGACTCCGATCTGTGGGTACACCTGGCTATCTGTTAGTGTTTAGGGGTACACCTGGCTATCTGCTAGTGTTCATGGGTACACCTGGCTATCTGCTAGTGTTTAGGGGTACACCTGGCTATCTGCTAGTGTTCATGGGTACACCTGGCTATCTGCTAGTGTTTAGGGGTACACCTGGCTATCTGCCAGTGTCCAGGGGTACACCTGGCTATCTGCTAGTGTTTAGGGATACACCTGTGTGTTCACTGTAGCCCCTGGTCCACAGAACCCGGTCCTGGGGAACCCGGAGCAGAGCAGTTCTCATTAGTTTTGGGCCCGTCAGACTATCGAGCAGCAGGTCGGGGTGCGGGTGGAGACCCTCTCCTAATGGGGACCCCCTGCCAGCTGCAGGAGGGCTGGCTCAGCTCAAAGCCATACCCCCCACCAGGCAGACCCCTGTGGGGCTCTGCGCCCCCCCCCCCCCCTACCTCCACTCCCCTGATTAAACCACTCCAACCATTGAGGGAGACAAAAAGGAAAGGGTTTAAGGGGACGCCTGCCCCCTCTGTCTTTCTCTCCCTCCCTCCCTCCCTCCTCCCTCCCTCCCCCTCCCTCCCTCCCTCCCTCCCCTCCTCCCCCCTCTGTCTCTCTCTCTCTCCGTCTCTCTCTCTCTCTCTCTCTCTCTCTCTCTGTCTCTGTCTCTCTCCGTCTCTCTCTCTGTCTCTGTCTCTCTCTCTCTCTCTCCTCCTCTATCTCTGTCTCTCTCTCTCCCCCTCTCTGTCTCTCTCTCTCTCCCTCTCCCTCTCTCTCTCCCTCTCTGTCTCTCTCTCTCTCCCTCTCTGTCTCTCTCTCTCTCCCTCTCTGTCTCTATCTCTCCCTCTCTGTCTCTCTCTCTCTGTCTCTGTCTCTCTCTGTCTCTCTCTCCCCCTCTCTGTCTCTGGCTCTCTCTTTCTCTCTCTCTGTCTCTCTCTCTTTCTCTTCCTCCCTCTGTCTCTGTCTCTCTCTGTCTCTCTCTCTCTCCCTCTCTCTCTCTCTGTCTCGCTATCTCTGTCTGTGTCTCTGTCTCTCTCTCTCTGTCTCTCTCCCTGTCTCTGTCTCTGTCTGTCTCCCTGTCTCCCTGTCTGTCTGTCTGTCTGTCTGTCTGTCTTGTCTGTCTCTGTCTCTGTCTGTCTCGTCTGTCTGTCTGTCTGTCTGTCTGTCTGTCTGTCTGTCTGTCTGTCTGTCTGTCTGTCTGTCTGTGTCTCCCTCTCCCTCTCTCTCTCTCTCTCTCTGGGTGTGTGTGTTCTCCTAGCCCGTTTCCTCTTCAGCTCCTGTTGTTATTGGAGGCCTCTGGGATGAGGTCATCAGAAGTGAGGGAGCGGAATGCTGGTAGAGATTGCAGGAATTAGTGTGTGTGTGTGTGGGGGGGTGGGCCGCTTAAGGTCAGATGACCTGCTCTCTGAAAACTGACATGGTCATCGTGAAGTACCAATTTGACTTGTTTTAAAACAAGTGATGCCTTTATCCCCTCTGAGTTGAGTTTAATAGTATTTAGATGAAGGGATAAGGTTAGCCTACCCCTAACCCCTACCATAACCCTGACCCTAACCCTAACCCTAACTCACTAGGACCGGCGTCTCAGTCTAAAGTCAGAGTGGCCGTTCGGTCGCAGGAGCAGAGAGGGTTAGGAGGTGCAGAGGAGAGAACTCAGACCTGCTCCTCACCTGCTGGCCATAAGACACTAAGCCGGTCTGGTCTGGCCCCCTTACCCGGGGCAGCAGATTACTGGAGGCTTTAGGGCGTCCTCCATCTCTGTCCTCTCCAGCAGCTCTGAAGTACAGCAGAACTCAGGGAAACATCGGATTGTTTTGAATGTAGCCTCTGCAGTCTTCATTAGACGATGTTATGGAGGTCAGATAACACTGGGATTAATGATCATACCAGTCATACCGAAACATACAGAGGATAGGAACCAGGGAGGGGTTGGTGATGGGGTTGAGGATAGTGGTGATGATGGGGTTGATAGTGGTGAGGCTGTCCCAGTGAGGCTGTCCCAGTGAGGCTGTCCCAGTGAGGCTGGTCCAGTGAGGCTGGCCCAGTGAGGCTGGTCCAGTGAGGCTGGTTCCCAGTGAGGCTGTTCCCAGTGAGGCTGTTCCCAGTGAGGCTGTTCCCAGTGAGGCTGTTCCCAGTGAGGCTGTTCCCAGTGAGGCTGTTCCCAGTGAGGCTGGTCCCAGTGAGGCTGTTCCCAGTGAGGCTGTTCCCAGTGAGGCTGTTCCCAGTGAGGCTGTTC
This sequence comes from Melanogrammus aeglefinus, assembly GCA_900291075.1. Lineage (NCBI taxonomy): Eukaryota > Metazoa > Chordata > Actinopteri > Gadiformes > Gadidae > Melanogrammus > Melanogrammus aeglefinus. The sequence continues at coordinate 22,432 of OLKM01002861.1, read as the reverse complement.
CCAGTGAGGCTGTTCCCAGTGAGGCTGGTCCCAGTGAGGCTGGTCCAGTGAGGCTGTTCCCAGTGAGGCTGTTCCCAGTGAGGCTGTTCCCAGTGAGGCTGTTCCCAGTGAGGCTGGTCCCAGTGAGGCTGGTCCCAGTGAGGCTGGTCCCAGTGAGGCTGGTCCCAGTGAGGCTGGTTCAGTGAGGCTGTCCCAGTGAAGCTGTCCCAGTGAAGCTGTTCCAGTGAGGTTGGTCTAGTGAGGTCCCAGTGAGGCTGGTCCAGTGAGGCTGGTCCAGTGAGGCTGTCCCAGTGAGGCTGTTCCAGTGAGGCTGGTCCAGTGAGGCTGACCGTGAGGCTTCCAGTGAGGGCTGGATTCAGTGAGGCTGTCCCAGTGAAGCTGTCCCAGTGAAGCTGTCCCAGTGAGGCTGGTCCAGTGAGGCTGGTCCAGTGAGGCTGGTCCCAGTGAGGCTGGCCCAGTGAGGCTGTCCCAGTGAGCTGTCCCAGTGAGGCTGGTCCAGTGAGGCTGGTCCAGTGAGGCTGGTCCAGTGAGGCTGGTCCCAGTGAGGCTGTCACAGTGATGAAGCTTGTCCAGTGAGGCTGGTCCAGTGAGGCTGGTCCAGTGAGGCTGGTCCAGTGAGGCTGGTCCAGTGAGGCTGATCCAGTGAGGCTGATCCAGTGAGGCTGCTCAGTGAGGCTGATCAGTGAGGCTGGTCCAGTTGAGGCTGTCCAGTGGGTGATGCAGTGAGTCTTCTCAGTGAGGCTGTCCCCAGTGGAGGCTGGTCCCAGTGAGGCTGGTCCCAGTGAGGCTGGTGGTCCATTTGAGGCTGGTCCCAGTGAGGCTGTCCCAGTGAGGCTGTCCCAGTGGAGGCTGGTCCAGTGAGGTCTGTGCTGCTCAGTGAGGCTGGTCCAGTGAGGCTGTCCCAGTGAGGCTGGTCCCAGTGAGGCTGTCCCAGTGAGGCTGGTCCCAGTGAGGCTGGTCCCAGTGAGGCTGTCCCAGTGAGGCTGTCCCAGTGAGGCTGTCCCAGTGAGGCTGGTCCAGTGAGGCTGGTCCCAGTGAGGCTGGTCCAGTGAGGCTGTCCCAGTGAGGCTGGTCCCAGTGAGGCTGGTCCCAGTGAGGCTGGTCCCAGTGAGGCTGGTCCAGTGAGGCTGGTCCCAGTGAGGCTGGTCCCAGTGAGGCTGGTTCCAGTAAGGCTGCCCCCCGCTGCGGCGGTCTCGGCCCGCGGCTGATCCTTTAATCCGGCCAGTGGGGCGCGGCGGTGCGTCAGGGAGGCGGTCAGCGGCCGCCATGGGAGTTCACAGTTGGACGGCCGCATGGAATCCTGATCGGCATTGTTCTGCATGGGGGTCCCGGGAGGGGGGAGTGTGGGGGGGCGGCAGACAGGCTGAGTGAAGGGAGGGGGGCCCTGGGGAGGCGGGGGAGCAGGCTGGGAGCATTACTGTTGCGTGCTGCAGGCGGGGGTGATGTGACGGGACATACCAGTGTGGCCTCAGGACCCCCCCAGCTCCCACGGAGCTCTGATGAGCGTTAGGGGTAGGGCTAGGGTCTGATGAGTGTTAGGGCTAGGGTCTGATGAGCCTTAGGGGTAGGGTCTGATGAGTGTTAGGGGTAGGGTCTGATGAGTGTTAGGGCTAGGGTCTGATGAGCCTTAGGGGTAGGGTCTGATGAGTGTTAGGGGTAGGGTCTGATGAGTGTTAGGGGAAGGGTCTGATGAGCGTTAGGGCTAGGGTCTGATGAGTGTTAGGGGGTAGGGTCTAGAATGAGCGTGTTAGGGCTAGGGTCTGATGAGTGTTAGGGGTAGGGTCTGATGAGTGTTAGGGCTAGGGTCTGATGAGCGTTAGGGGTAGGGTCTGATGAGTGTTAGGGGTAGGGTCTGATGAGTGTTAGGGGTAGGGCTAGGGTCTGATGAGTGTTAGGGGTAGGGTCTGATGAGTGTTAGGGGTAGGGTCTGATGAGTGTTAGGGGTAGGGTCTGATGAGTGTTAGGGGTGAGGGTCTGATGAGTGTTAGGGGTAGGGTCTGATGAGTGTTAGGGGTAGGGTCTGATGAGTGTTAGGGGTAGGGTCTGATGAGTGTTAGGGGTAGGGTCTGATGAGTGTTAGGGGTAGGGTCTGATGAGTGTTAGGGGTAGGGCTAGGGTCTGATGAGTGTTAGGGGTAGGGTCTGATGAGCCTTAGGGGTAGGGTCTGATAGTAGTGTTAGAGGGTTAGGTTCGTCTGATGAGTGTTAGGGGTAGGGCTAGGTCTGATGAGTGTTAGGGGTAGGGTCTGATGAGCGTTAGGGGTTAGGGTCTGATGAGTCTTAGGGGTAGGTCTGATGAGTGTTAGGGCTAAGGGTTCTGATGAGTGTTAGGGGATAGATGGTTTACGATAGGGTGTTAGGGCTAGGGTGCTGATGAGCGTTAGGTGTAGGTTGATGAGTGTTAGTTAGGTTGATCGTTGGGGTAGGTCTGATGAGTGTTAGGGTAGGTCTGATGGTGTTAGGGGTAGGGTCTGATGAGTGTTAGGGTAGGTCTGATGAGTTGTTAGGGGTAGGGTCTGATGAAGTGTTAGGGGTAGGTGTTGATGAGTGTTAGGGGTAGTAGGTTCTGAGCGTTAGGGTAGGTCTGATGAGTGTTAGGGGTAGGGTCTGGATGAGTGTTAGTGGTGGGGTAGGGTCTGATGAGTGTTAGGGGTAGGGTCTGATGGATGCTTAGGGGTAGGGTCTGATGAGTGTTAGGGGTAGGGTCTGATGAGTGTTAGGGGTAGGGTCTGATGAGTGTTAGGGGTAGGGTCTGATGAGTGTTAGGGGTAGGGTCTGATGAGTGTTAGGGGTAGGGTCTGATGAGCGTTAGGGGTAGGGTCTGATGAGTGTTAGGGGTAGGGTCTGATGAGTGTTAGGGGTAGGGTCTGATGAGTGTTAGGGGTAGGGTCTGATGAGTGTTAGGGGTAGGGTCTGATGAGTGTTAGGGGTAGGGTCTGATGAGCGTTAGGGGTAGGGTCTGATGAGTGTTAGGGGTAGGGTCTGATGAGTGTTAGGGGCTAGGGTCTGATGAGTGTTAGGGGTAGGGTCTGATGAGTGTTAGGGTTAGGGTCTGATGAGTGTTAGGGGTAGGGTCTGATGAGTTTAGGGGTAGGGTCTGATGAGTGTTAGGGGTAGGGTCTGATGAGTGTTAGGGTAGGGTCTGATGAGTGTTAGGGTAGGGTCTGATGAGTTGTTTAGGGGTAGGGTGTGCTCTGATGTGTGGTTACGATGTTTGGGTATGTGCGTGATGGGTAGGTCTGATGAGTGTTAGGGGTAGGGTCTGATGGAGTGTTAGGGGGTAGGTGTTGATGAGTGTTAGGGTAGAGTGTCTGATGAGAGTGTTAGGGGTAGGGTCTGATTGATGTTGGGTATGGTCTGATGTGTGAGAGTGTCGTGGTTGATAGTGTTAGGGTTAGCGCTCTGATGAGTGAGTGGTAGATGTAGGTATGACGTAGGGTCTGGATGAGTGTAGGGTTGGGTCTGATGAGTGTTAGTGGTAGTTTTTGATGAGTGTTAGGGTAGGTTCTGATGGTGTTGTTGGTAGGGTCTGTATGAGTGTTATGGGTGTGTTCATGTGGGTTTAGGGGTAGTGCGTCTGATGTGAGTGCTTATGCGTGTAGGTGTCTGATGAGTGTTGGTAGGCTAGGTCTGATGAGTGTTTAGGGTAGGGTCTGATGAGTGTTAGGGGTAGGGTCTGATGAGTGTTAGGGGTAGGGTCTGATGAGCGTTAGGGGTAGGGTCTGATGAGTGTTAGGGGTAGGGTCTGATGAGCGTTAGGGGTAGGGTCTGATGAGTGTTAGGGGTAGGGTCTGATGAGTGTTAGGGGTAGGGTCTGATGAGTGTTAGGGGTAGGGTCTGATGAGCGTTAGGGGTAGGGTCTGATGATGTTCTCCACCCTTCCTCCTCCTCCCCAGCAGGTGGAGGCGTGATGGAGGAGATGGACCAGACAGAGAATGATGAAGATGAGGTGTTCACAGTGGAGCTCAACCGAGGCCCACATGGTCTGGGCATGGCTCTGGTGGACGGACTGGTAAGGCTCCCTCACTCACTCATCCCGATCACTCCCTCACTCACTCACCCAATTACTCACTCACTCACCCCGATTACTCACTCACTCACTCACTCACTCACTCACTCACTCACTCACTCACTCACTCACTCACTCACTCACTCACTCACTCACTCACTCACTCACCCACCCACTGACCTACTCACTCACTCACTCATTGACCTGTTCACTCACTCACTCATTGACCAGTTCACTCACTCACTCACTCACTCTTTGACCTGTTCACTCACCCAATCACTCACTCACCCAATCACTGCCTCCTCACTCACTCACTAGTTTGAACCAGTTGCAGTCGCAGGACTCAGAGAAGGCGGTGTACAGAGAAGTGTTTGGCGCGTGGGCTAATCAGATTAGACTCTCAGCAGGAGCATTAAAGTGTGGCCGGGTTCCAGACAGTCTAATCACTGAAGGGACGGAGTGACCCCATGCTGAGACCTTGGTCCTCGCTGTAGTATTAACCCTGTTTACGTGTTACCAGGAACCGATGTCCCTGTTTGTCAGTGAAATTAATAGATCCATCCTCCCCCAGAGTGCCTGTCCCTGGTCCCAGGTCAGCTCTCCTAATGGGTCTGGACGTTAGGGTCAGGTTTAGGGTCCTCAGCCAGACTGTGGGGGTCTGCACGTTGAGCTCACCGTTGTGTTCCTGTGCAGAGAACCCCTCTGAGGACCAGCGGGGTCTACGTGAAGTCGGTGGTCCCAGGCTCCCCAGCGGCCTGCTGTCTGAAGCTCCGGCCCGGACACCGAATCCTGGCTGTCAACGGCATCAGTCTGGTGGGCATGGAGTACCCCATGTGAGTCCCCCGCACCCCCCCCTTAGAGCATGACCCCCCAGAGCCCCTAACCCCCAGAGCGTAACCCCCCAGAGCCCCTAACCCCCAGAGCGTGACCCCCCAGAGCCCCCTAACCCCCAGAGCGTGAACCCCCCAGAGCCCCTAACCCCCAGAGCCCCTAACCCCCAGAGCCCCTAACCCCCTAGAGCCCCTAACCCCCAGAGCCCCTAGCCCCAGAGCATGACCCCCAGAGCACCTAATGCCTCACCCACCCTGGGACCCCCACAGGGCGGTCCCAGGGTGGAGTGTCTGTGTGATGAGTTCCTGTGTGTGGATTGTCTGTGGTGAGTATCTGTGGTGAGTGTCTGTGTCTGTGGTGAGTGTGTCTGTGTCTGTGGTGAGTGTCTGTATGGTGAATGTATGTGGTGAGTGTCTGTGTCTGTGTGGTGAGTGTCTGTGGTGAGTGTCTGTGTGTGTGGTGAGTGTCTGTGTGTGTGTGGTGAGTGTCTGTTTGGTGAGTGTCTGTGTCTGTGTGGTGAGTGTCTGTGTGGTGAGTGTCTGTGGTGAGTGTCTGTTTGGTGAGTGTCTGTGTCTGTGGTGAGTGTCTGTGTCTGTGGTGAGTGTCTGTGTCTGTGGTGAGTGTCTGTGTCTGTGGTGAGTGTCTGTGTGTGTGGTGAGTGTCTGTGTCTGTGGTGAGTGTCTGTGTCTGTGGTGAGTGTCTATGTGTGTGTGGTGAGTGTCTGTGTGTGTGGTGAGTGTCTGTGTGTGTGGTGAGTGTCTGTGTGTGTGTGGTGAGTGTCTGTGTGTGTGTGGTGAGTGTCTGTGTGGTGAGTGTCTGTGACTGTGTGGTGAGTGTCTGTGTGTGTGGTGAGTGTCTGTGTCTGTGGTGAGTGTCTGTGTCTGTGGTGAGTGTCTGTGTCTGTGGTGAGTGTCTGTGTGTGTGGTGAGTGTCTGTGTCTGTGGTGAGTGTCTGTGTCTGTGGTGAGTGTCTATGTGTGTGTGGTGAGTGTCTGTGTGTGTGGTGAGTGTCTGTGTGTGTGCTCAGTGTCTGTGTCTGTGGTGAGTGTGTGTCTGTGTCTGTGGTGAGTGTCTGTCTGTGTCTGTGTGGTCAGTGTCTGTGTGTGGATTGTCTATGTCTGTGATGAGTGTCAGTTGGATGAGTTTCTGAACTGATTCGATATCAATGTGTGTATGTTGTGTTTATATCTAAAGATCTCATTTGTGGAAAGGTTTTCTATATTTTTTCCAAACCGGAACAACGTAAGCACTAATCTCGGACAGGTACAGTAGGGATGTTCATAGAAACAAGTGCCAAGCACTTACAATCGCTAGGTTAGCCCGAAATAGCTAGGATAAGACACTACACGATGCCAATTACTATTTTTAAGTGCCAGGATGTACAACCTACATTAAGTGTGTAAGTGTGCGGCTGAGGTTGGGGTTGTGGGGGTAATGAGGAGGCTTGCAAAGTCCAGATGAACTCTGAACAACTGAGTCTTGAGTCTCTTGCAGAAGGTGGTGCAATCATAATAAAATAATTGTGATGTCTCATGGTCTTACCTGAGATAAAGTGATTGCTGGTGAATCATCTACTGGGTTTCTACTCTCCCCCTCGGTCAGCAGAGCGACACCTCTGTGGCTCTTCAGGGCTTATAAGGACTACTCTGATGTACAAAACCAGAGGAGCTGGAACGGAGATCTTCAGCTGTCAATGAACTGATGGAGCTCTGAAGAGCTGTCAGATGGCCCTACTCTTGTTGAGATATATGTTGAGATATATTGTATATTTACATTATATATGTATATTACTGCTGTCAGTTTAACGCGTTATTAACGGCGTTAACGCACACCAGTTTTAACGGCGTTCATTTGTTTATCGCGCAATTAACGCTCTTTTGGCTTGGCAAATATTGTCATTTTTTCACCTGCTGTCTAGCAAGTCAGTCACGTTAGATAAACTACAATACCATCTGGCTACACCGGAAACAAAACAAGCACGCCGCACAAACTTGTTGGGCAAGCAAGGATACGGAGCGGGTGAAAAGTGTGGTGTGGGCGTGGGCGTTATTCGATAGCCTGTAGTATTTCCCATCTTTGCTGATCAAGAGTTTTGTTCGAAAGTTGAAACAAATAAAAGCCGGGGCTATTGAAGTTTTACGGTAGGCCTACGACTGTCATGCACCTACCCGATGTCAAGTGGACCGGGCGGAATTCACTGAGGGTCTCTCTTCTTATCTCCATCAGACCAAATATGTTTTATTACTGTCCTTCTCAATACTCTGTGATCTCACTAAAAGGCTAGCAGCACGAAATCAAGGGATATTTAGAATATAGAAAAAATGGGTGGTTAACAATGACATTAATCGCGATTAAATATATCCAACCCTATTATATACAATGGGTTTGATCTCACAGATGCATGCTGGGATTGGGTGTCATCGAGTACAAAATAAGTTTTCATGTCTTTTTAGCAAACTTTAGTGTTCCTCTCATTCGTTTATTGGTTCTCTTTCTTTCTCCCTCCCTCCCCCCCTCCTCAGTGGCAGGGAGCTCATCCGGTCAGCAGGAAACAACCTCAGACTGCTGGTGGCCACCGACCACACCAGGAGGTCCAGCGAGGACACCATGATCACCAAGTGCTGAGGGATGGAACCATGGGCTACTGCTTCTGGTGGTGGTGGTGCTGGTGCTGGTTGTCTTGCTCACCCTCTAGTGTTCTTGGACCCAACAGAGGAGCGATTGGGGGTCTCTGCAACACGGCCCACTCCCTAGGCTTCAGGCACCTGTTAAATGTTCTCCTACTCCCCACTCCGATATCCTATCCCAGAAGGAGAGAAGGAGAAGATCTCAGCAGCTGGCAAGGAAAGGAATGGAGGGAGGGAGGGAGGACGGTAGGTCGCCTGAGGTCCTCAGCTCTGTTTCCCTGGAAGCTTTTCACTGTATTTTATGTTTTCCATGAAGCTGACTGGGCAGGGTTAGGCTTAGGGTAACCCTGCCCAAACCCTTACCCTTTTCACTGTATTGTATGTTTTCCATAAAGCTGACTGGGTATTGAACACATGCCTCTGTGTGAGGGCCTCTGAAGAGTTACTGAACCAAAAATTGAGCAGGGGGACCGGGTAGGACCCAAACCAAGTCCCTACACGAGCGTCCTGCCTCACATTCGACAACGGCTGCCTGGGGGGAACTCAAAGGCCCCCTGAAGAGCAGAGGGCCGGCTGGGCTTCTTAACCCTAACCCTATTCTGGCCTGTTGTAACAACCTGAACTGACCCCTAACCTATCTATAGAGAGAGACACAAACACACGCGCACACACACAGTACAATCAACAAATATACCTGCCAAAGATATTTATATTTAATTGGAAGTGGGAGCCGATCAATCTTTAGAAGTGTTTCTAAATACCTTCTGAAGTGTCCAGGACAGCATATGAAGACTCATGAGCTGTTCTTTTTGGGAGAGAGTTTGTAGAATGATTTAAAAGAACAAAGCAGTGACTGAAAGACAAGAAAGGAGTGTAAACTGAAAGTGTAAATCCTGGAGGTGTCCGGTTCCACAGGAGCCCAGCCCTAAGCCAATCAAACGACTGGAATAGAAACATCTGAATCTGGGAGAGTAAACTGGACATGGACCGAGACGATTAGTTTAAGAGTTGGGGTTAGTGTTAACCCTACAACTCGTGTATGAATGCGGTTATTTGAAGCGCTTCTATGGATGGAAATGAAGGCCTATTCTCAGTATTCGACTGAGGTCTGGTGCAAGACCTTCGTTAAAATACTGTTTCCCTGATACCTGATGAGCATCGAGGCTATCAGAACCAACACAGACACATGGATCTTTAAACAAAGCGTCTACAGCAGCCAAAGCCGACGTATTCTTCCTGAAGCCAAGCAAGAAACCAGTTTGACACTTTAATGTCCAAGAGGCCGAAATATTTGACTGTATTTATCTGTAACAAGCGGTTTAACGCCATACTCTGTCATCGTGAAGTCTGTCATTATCTTTCCATTTTGTAATATTTATATCGCTCCGTATTGTATTATTTTTTAAACATACTGAATAAATTGTGTCTTTGGAGCTCATTCCAATTTTGGTTTGTTGTCCTTCTTCCTCATGTTTCTCTCCTTCCCCAACACAGATGTTCACACACGGTGCTTGACGAGCAGAACAGGAGTCTGTTTACAGGCTCGTCGGTGGGGGGGGCGCATGTGACAGCGCAGCAGGAAGGGCGTGGAGGCGACCCAAGCAGTGCTCAGCCACCCGCTGCTGTTTATAGCTCTGTGGTTTAGTGTTTCCACTACTGCTGTTCAACTGCAGCCTGCAGCCCCGTTTTAGACCCTTAGCCCTGTTCTGCATCCTTCTCCCTGTTCTGCACCCTTAGCCCTGTTCTAGACCCTTAGCCCTGTTATAGCCCCTTAGCCCTGTTCTAGACCCTTAGCCCTGTTCTGAAGCCTTAGCCCTGTTCCAGACCCTAAGCCCTGTACTAGACCCTTAGCCCTTTTATAGCCCCTTAGCCCTGTTCTAGACCCTTATTAGCAATGTTCTGCAGCCTTAGCCCTGTTCTAGACCCTTAGCCCTGTTCTGCTCCCTTAGCCCTGTTATAGCCCGTTAGCCCTGTTATAGCCCCTTAGCCCTGTTCTAGACCCTAAGCACTGTCCTGCACCCTTAGCCCTGTTATAGCCCCTTAGCCCTGTTCTAGACCCTTAGCCCTGTTCTAGACCCTTAGCCCCGTTCTAGACCCTTAGCCCTGTTCTTCACCCTTAGCCCTGTTCTAGACCCTTAGCCCTGGTATAGCCTCTTAGCCCTGTTCTAGACCCTTAGCCCTGTTCTGCAGCCTTAGCCCTGTTCTGCATCCTTAGCCCTGTTCTGCATCCTTAGCCCTGTTCTGCAGCCTTAGCCCTGTTCTGCAGCCTTAGCCCTGTTCTAGACCCTTAGCCCTGTTCTGCACCCTTAGCCCTGTTCTGCACCCTTAGCCCTGTTCTGCAGCCTTAGCCCTGTTCTGCACCCTTAGCCCTGTTCTAGACCCTTAGCCCTGTTCTAGACCCTTAGCCCTGTTCTGCACCCTTAGCCCTGTTCTAGACCCTTAGCCCTGTTCTGCAGCCTTAGCCATGTTCTAGACCCTTAGCCCTGTTCTAGACCCTTAGCCCTGTTCTGCACCCTTAGCCCTGTTATAGCCCCTTAGCCCTGTTCTTGACCCTTAGCCCTGTTCTGCACCCTTAGCCCTGTTCTAGACCCTTAGCCCTGTTATAGCCCCTTAGCCCTGTTCTAGACCCTTAGCCCTGTTCTGCAGCCTTAGCCCTGTTCTAGACCCTTAGCCCTGTTCTAGACCCTTAGCCCTGTTCTTGACCCTTAGCCCTGTTCTGCATCCTTAGCCCTGTTCTGCAGCCTTAGCCCTGTTCTGCACCCTTAGCCCTGTTCTGCAGCCTTAGCCCTGTTCTGCAGCCTTAGCCCTGTTCTAGACCCTTAGCCCTGTTCTGCACCCTTAGCCCTGTTCTAGACCCTTGGCCCTGTTCTGCACCCTTAGCCCTGTTCTAGACCCTTAGCCCTGTTCTGCAGCTATAGCCATGTTCTAGACCCTCAGCCCTGTTCTAGACCCTTAGCCCTGTTCTAAAGCTCTGTTCTAGACCCTTAGCCCTATTCTAAACCCTCCTCCAGGCCTGCGTTAAAACACCCCCCCCCCACTCCACCCCCCATGTTTAACCCCGGGGGGGGGGGGGGGGGGTTGTAGACATGCTTTCAGTTCAGCTCTTAATGGACTTCATTTCTAATGCCGCGAACACACCAAGCGTACCTCGCGTACCATGTACGCGCGTAACGCAGCTAAAATGTTGCTTGACCATTTTGTGTCAAAAATGGTCAGATACGCGCGTAACGCGCGTAGATGAGACCGCCCAAAACTCCCCCCCCCCCCGCCGCCATTTTTCTTTTGCTGAAACATTCACTGATCTTACCAGGCACAGCCAGTTTCCTCGGCCCACGTCGACCCACGCCCTCTCTTTTCTGTGTTCCTGTCCCGGTACAACACAATCCCTGGTGTTGTACAGGACAGGACGGCTGCACACTGCAATGATGAGGTTTTGTGTCCTCCATTGCGGTTCTGTCCTCTCCGTCTCTCTGCCAGTGACGTCGGGTCAAGCTCAACGCTGATTGGCTATTGCGGCGCGTATGCGCGTAAAAAGTTCAATTTTTTGAACTCCTCGTACGCGCATATATGTACGCGCGTATATGTACGCGCGTATATGTACGTGCGTATATGTACGCGCCTCATACGCGCCTAACGCGAGTAAAATGTTGCTTATACGCGTGTAACGCGTGTACGCGTCTCATACGCGCGTAAACCAATGGTTCCCTATGGAAAAATTGCCGATTTTATACGCGTGATACGCGGGTAACGCTTTTGGTGTGGCCGTACCTTAAGGGTAGGATAAATGTTTAAAGTTGTCTGGGAGTGCTGAGCTTGAAGACTAATCGCTGTATATTTCTTACAGAAATGTTATGGGGTATTTCTCTATTTATTTTTGTTGATTTTGTTGTGAAGACATGTTTGGATAATTGTTCCCAGGTTAGACTCCTATGGCAGCACAGCTGGACCTCCATCTTCAAACCTCTGGTTCATCAGACCCTAGAGAGGCAGTGTTCCCCGAGCCACGGCACCAGCCCTCACAGGCAGTGTGGTGGGAGAGGAGACCTCTGGCCCGGGCCTCTGGGCCTCCAGAGAAGCCCCACCCTCTGCTGGATCCTCTGTGGGCAGAGAGGAACGCTGTGTGGGCAACAAGTCGCTGAATCCCTCCCTTCTGGAGCCAAGGGTGGAGTGTTTGATTTGACTGAATAGAAATCCATTGACTTCACTTTGACTCTGATAAATGTAGTTCACTTAAACCCGCTGTGGGTAAGACTTAAGAGCTGTTGTTTGACGATCATTTGTAAGAAGAATCATCGCCGTCCTTCAGCGATGAGGGAGACTTGATCTGTGGGAACAGTCCTAGTGCTGGAGACCTTAATGTTAGATCATTGATGAAGGAGACCTGATCTGTGGGAACAGTCCTAGTGCTGGAGACCTTAATGTTAGATCATTGATGAAGGAGACCTGATCTGTGGGAACAGTCCTAGTGCTGGAGACTTTAGCGTGAGACCAGAGCTCGCTTTGTCTTCTCTGCTGTAAGGTACCAGGGTCAGAGGCTCTCTGTTGGAGATGTTTGGTCAACAGTGCCAGGTTGTATTTAGATCTGTGTTTGGACCCCTTGTATTGCATGTTCTCTTGCTTCATGTGCATCAATCACCCAGCTAAATACAATCCCTGTATGTTGCCAGCTTAATGGTGTCAGGAATAACTGGGTGAACCACAGAGACAGTTTTGTTAACATTTGTGGTCTGCTCTCCCTACACACTTAGATTGTGTCGAGCTCTGCCCTTTCCTCGGTGCCACCTCAACCAGAGACGTTTGTGAAACAATTCCGCGGTGCAGACAAATGTCAACGCAGTCTGGCGTCGCTGGGCTCCGGGACGGCCTCTGGTCGTCGCGTGGAAGCCTTAAATAAACCTCTGGAACAGATCAGTCAGCGTCAGCGCTGTGGCCAGATGGATGTGTTTGTGGTTGCTGTGAGGGTTGCTCTACACTGAGGCATAACAGGGGATGTTGGAGAGACTTCTTCTGGGATATGTCTGGTGGGCTTGTGATATGTCTGCCTTGGACCCACTGTGAGGACCCATCAGAGTGTGGCCTCCTGCAGGATCATGGACGCTCAACAGACCCTTGGACCCAAATGCTTAGGCAGTCTTCAGCAAAGGAGCAAGTAAGGCGGAGGTTCCCCACGTGTGCAACAGGCTACTGCAGGCATTTCACCAGATATGGAGGTGGTGGTGGTGGAGCATCGTAGGTGGAGAGTGGAGGTGAAACTATAGGACTAACAGATAATACAGATGTTTCACCATGCTAAAGGTGGAGGTGGTGGAGGAGTTTGAGATGGTGGAGAGGGGGAAGATCAACACCATCGGGTCCACGATGAGTGTAGGCTGACATGGAGCATTGGAGCACCTTCAGCCACAGGATCTATCCCGGTAAGGGTTGGGGTTGGCGTTAGGGGTTAGGGTTAGGGTTAGACTCCAGCACAACCCACCTGATTCCTCTCTCCCAGGATCATAAGGCCATCGGGTTATCTTAGCTTACCTCTGACTCTTAATCCATCTTATTTACTCAGTAGATATTAAGGCTTATAAACCATTCAAGAAGTGTAAGAAAACCATCAAGACAAACACACTGATCATATAATAGTTGATCTTTTCATAATTACCCACACAGCCCATCCTTTCACAGCTCTATTTAATTTGAATAGAGCGATGATGCTCTCCCAGTGAACCACTTTGTTTTCCTTCCTTCCTTTCCTTCAAGGACCCCGCTGGGGATAACACTCTGGGGGTTCGGCTGATGATCCAACTGCAGTCAGCAGCGCCATCATTTCTTCCCCCTTTCTTTCTTGATGAAACAGTGGTTTTATTGAGCCTTATGAAACCATAAGGCTCAACTAGACAGAGGGCAGGTGGTTCAGCCGCTGAACACGACCAGCGAGGTCATCATAGAGGGCCATGTTGAAGGCCAGGGAATGAAGCCAGGCATTGGTTCAGGTGGTCGGGCTGGGTCTGCATGAGTCCCTCCTGACCTGCACCAGCTAGTCCGGTCTTTGTAAAGAGTCTTCGGTGGACGGCTCTGGGGAAGGCCTCTGATAGGGTGTCTTGCTCTGTCTGCTTCCCCTCTCTCTCTCACAACCATTTGAGAAGGGAACCAATGAGATCACTGTTAGGGATCACAAGAAGTTAACAAGAGCCAGTGCTCTGTTTCTACATATGATGTAGTGGTACTGAAGTCATATCCCTTCCTCCATTTCCTTAGTAAGATAATGATGTTCTCATTCACCGTTTAGTCATATGAAAACTCATATAAACATACATTGTTCTATTAAATTCCACAGTTTGATATTATTAACATTTTTTCCCCATGAGGTAACTGCTGCCTTATCTACAACTGAATGATTCTCCATTCCTCGTCGTCGTCATGGTTACATCATGATGGCTCATCCTTCCTGTTCTCCTCGGAAACAATGGAGCCGGAAAACCACGACAACGTGGTGACCTCTCCTAGCTGAAGGGCTAACTGAGCTAGCAGGATGGTGGTGGTAGAGATGTGGTGGTAGTGGTGATGGAGGTGGCGGGGACTTCCTGAGGCACCCTCCCACAGACAAGGACATCCTGTCTGCCAGGGGTCAGAGACTACAGTCACACACCGTTCTTAACAGATTCACAACTGCTGCTGCTCATTCTATAAATTTGATTCTCAATCTTCTCAGGAAACTTCTTGAGAATGTTCTTAGAAGAATGAGTCCAGGATGGAGGAGGCTGGAGGTTAGACCCTTGGTCTCACTGACGCTGATGAGGTACGGTGGTAGAGAACCAGACGGACAGACAGACAGACAGACAGACACACAGCGAGACAAGGTCAAACACCAGACTGGGGCTCTGCTCAGGACAGGAAGTCGATTCCAGGAAGTCTAATCTATGCACTTATGCGAAGGCTCACGATGCTAGGGTTAACTACGCTCACGAATCTAGGGTTAGCTACACTCCTGATGCTAGGGTTAGCTACTTGCAGGGCTCTCAAGTCTCACGCATTCGGCGTGAGACACACGCAATTCAACCCATGCACACGCTCACATGCCACACTTCGTATTTCTCACAAAGAGAAAAAACCACGATAGCACCCACCAACTTGCGCCACTGTTTAACAGTGGAACAGGTAGGAATCCAATGGGTTCCCCGTACGTAGGGCGACCAGACGTCCTCTTTGGCCGGACATGCCCTCTTTTTGAGACACTTTAAAAAAAAAAAAAAATGTGTCCGGGATTTTATTAAAGCCTCATACATGTTCACATTGTATTTGCGTTGCCTTCCTCTGGTTCGGTCACAAACTAGTCAGGCTACGCCCTCCCCTACTCAGTTCTGTTTGCTTTGCATTGGTGGAAGTGGATATTAGGACAAACATTAACAAATTTCTCCTACAGGGGATTGATAAAGTTTCATCTATTGAACAGAAAAAAACACTTGGTCATACTTTACACACTTTACCACAAAATTGGCCTACTGAATGCCACAGATATATTTTAAGCATTGGACTGAATGCCACATAAATATAGAATTATGTTTTTGCACGTTTGCCACGTTTAAAAGTTCAGGGAAAAGTATATGCCTCTACTGGTTTTGCTTAGGCCAATATCCTTTTGAGGCAGTGGTGTTTCTGAATATTAGTGTCAAGGGCCAATAATGCTTACTATCATACATTAGTCACTATATCTGTGACAAGATCTCACTCTGAACTCAGTTCAAAACTTGAGAGCCCTGTAGTTGTATGACGAGACTAGCGATGGCTTCCCATGAACCCTGACCCACTCACTGTCCGCTTCATTCTGTTCCTCCCATGTCTTGTCGGCTGCAGGTCCGGCAGAACCAGAGATCTGAATTTTGGAGTGAATTCAGCAAAGCAGAGACACAAAACAAACACCTTGCAGACAATGAGAGTGCGCTGAGGACCAGCAGGGAGGAACGAGGATATAAGAATCGGCATTAATCCGCAATCAGGAGGAGGTGATTAATGCTGTGCAGTAGTAATCATTATCCTCATGATTCTAGCCAGTAGAACCACCAAACAGACCCAAACTCTCAGCAAACAAACAGAAGTAAACCAAGTAGGCTATACACCATATCAACTCCTGATAAATAAATATGAGATGAGATGATTATTATGAGATAATAATGCAAATAAAACCTGGTCCATCCTAAATAAAACGCAGGGTGCCGGTAAGGCCTGCCTGTCTGGATCGTGTGTACCTTCCATGGAAATGTTGTTGACAATCTAATCAGAAAATAAGAAACACATTTATCCGGAGCATATGTCGTTATATTACCGACTAGAGCCGTATAACTTCCTAAAGTCCTATTTAAAAGAGAAGCCTGATCCGTATCGTAAACAATGGCTCCTCCTAGACATAATAACAATGAATGAACAACGTACGGTTTGGTTTTAGCGCCATCTAGAGGATAAGTGGAGCATGTCGGATGTTTCGCCTGCTTGGCTCTATTGAATTGCATTGTAAGTTTTCAGCAAGTTTAACTGTAACCACACATGTAGCGTTCAAGCGACGCGGATGTGAAAGGAAATAAATCATTTTAAAGATTGTTCAAGGTGTCCATGCGCCCTCTGTCGTTCAGCCACGATCCAAAGAGACGGATTGGAAATTTCGCACTAATGTCTGAAGTTTGCATAAAGAAAATTTATAGATTTTAAATTTGTCTTGAATAGGATGTTTGATTTTTTTGTATGGGGTTGATATTAACTAAAGTAATCTTAAGGTAATACACCAAATTGTTTACTGAGCCAGGCCCGATTATAATCACAGCAAGCTTGAAAACGTGCATTTAGCTATTTCTTCAGCTGTTTTTATCATTATTCTCTACGGTGATCTCTTAATCGACATTGTTGGTTCTGAAAGTAATTCGGTATGAATACATCTTTTCGTGGGTGTTAAATAGTGATAAGTCCCGTACTGCACGGGATCATTGTGCACGCGCCCCTTTTTATCCTCCCCTCTCTGGGTCCCAGGGTTTCGCTGAACCCCAGGGTGTGACTGCACCGCAGGGTGTCGCTGCATCCCCGGCTGCCCGCGCGTCTGCGCCCCGTGACGTCAGCGCATATCCGCGATGGACCCGAGACGCGTCTCGGTCTGAACTCAGTCAACAACAGGCGCTGTTTGAATATAGGCGCTGTTTGAATATAGCTCACTCTGATATTTTCTGATCCCACCGATTGTTTGAAACGTGGACGCAACCAGTGGCGTCACTATGCTGTTTTATTCGGGGCTAAAGCCTCGGATGTTATTTAATTAGCCCCGAATATGATCGAAGGGAGAAAAAAAACAACAACCTGTTTACCACCTTGTTCTATACTAACTTGTACGTGTTAATATAATAAAGAACGAGACGGGCACTGTAGGTTCACTCAACGAGTATCACTGTATTCTTCTTCTACACATCATATTACACAGTTTCAGTAGCCTATAACACTAGGTAAGTCCGTCATCTGGTGGTGTAGTGGAGTAACAGGAACAGCACATAATAAGACTGAATACACCTCAAGTGAATAAACCTATCCTATCCCCAGTCAGATCCGTGTGTGTGTGTGTGTGTGTGTGTGTGTGTGTGTGTGTGTGTGTGTGTGTGTGTGTGTGTGTGTGTGTGTGTGTCCCAGTCAGATCCGTGTGTGTGTGTGTGTGTGTGTGTGTGTGTGTGTGTGTGTGTGTGTGTGTGTGTGTGTGTGTGTGTGTGTGTGTGTGTGTGTGTAAGGTCTGCCTCACTTGTATTCATTTTACTCTGCAATAACTTGAATGGAACTTTAGATGTTTGGGGATAAGCAGCATAGCAGTCAGGTAGCTATGGTTTTACTAATTAGCTCCCCTGCCGCAGCTTGCCTGCCAAGTGGTTTTCTTAATTAGTTCATTGGTTGCATCTGGTGCGTTTCATATAAGAGGCTGGTGTCCTCCACTGTTTGGCAGTGTAGCGTCTCCCAAACATGGTACGTTGTTGTGGTGCCAGAAACCAGAATGTGTGTGTACTGTTTTGTTGAGGTCTGTTGTGACTTATTTGATATCTTTTCCTGTTTCACAGGTTAAATACTTTTGTAGAACTGATGTGACTTTTATGTTGAATATAAATCACTGATAATGTTTGAAGGAAATCGGGGATTGTGGTGGTTTACCTCATTTGAAATTTAAATGATTCTACCTGAAAGTAACATTTTAGAGACTATACATTCAAGCTTGTCAAAGTAAAAGGTAAATCACTTTTGACCAATGACAGTCAAATAATTAGTACAACTTTAGATAAAAAAAAGCTAGGTAAGTTAAGTTATTCATCATTATTTAAAAGTTGGATGATCCCAAAAGCCATGAATTTGTATTGTCATTCATTTATCTGATTTAATGGAGATGGTGGATGTGGGACATTGCCCAAGTTTAGGGACCATGAGTTAACTGTTCCTTCCTTCAAAGGTCTATCATGGATATTTAGCTGCAGTTCTGTGAGTATCCCAACTTAACCATGAAGATGAACTGCAAACTGTAAGTCATACGTTTCTCATTACTCTTGGGCACATTGATGTATTTTGGCTTCCTGGTTAACCCGTTACCTGAAGGTTGATCTGAGTAGTAAGGATGTTTTATTGGTTTCATGGGTTACTTAGGTGTTTGGTTTATGTTGGTTTTAATGGTTTGTTAAATGGTTACAGGCTCTAAGTTATTGTTGTAAGCTGGAGTAATGGGTTGGGTTCTGATATCTTCAGTCTTCTCTTCAGCTACTCTCCTGAGCTCTGCATCTTCATCACGTGAGTGTTGCTTTACTGATGATGGTGTGGTCTGAGTGAGCAGAGGTGCATGCTGGGATACAGAGCTCTCAAGTCTACAGGTCTGTAGACACGCCCCCTCAGGGGAAACCGAGTGTTGGAGAAACCGTTGTGACGTCAGTTACATGGACTGGAATGTTCTTTTAAGATGGAGACAGGGATTCAGAAGGAGAAACACCAGGGGGAGATGACGGGGCTCCTCATCTCAATGACTAAAACACAACTTCAGTCTGACACAGAGAACCATGGAACACATTCAACAGTCCCCTCCAGGCATCGTGATTCCTCAGGAACAGTTTCATTTCCAAGAAGGTATTTGGGGCCATCCCCAGATTGATCCTGCTCCTCAAGAGCCCCCCCCCCCCCCCCCCCACTGGGTGGTCTTCTGAACAGATGACAAGCTGCACCATTTGCATCTGTGAAGGCCCCTCATTCAGGAAACCACTGGACAACAAAGACATGACTTCAGAGACATTGAATCAACCTGGGACACATTTTGGAGACACCAAGCATAATCCATCACCAATGTGGGACGCCACTGAAGAATGTTGTACATAATTTACGTCTCTGGAGACATTGGTTGTTCTGGGTGCCCTGGCAGGAGAGCTGGGGTTGGATGATGGAATGTTATTTGGCATGAGGTTTTTACCCTGCATGATTGTTTGGCCTTTTATGGCTCAGTGTGTGTGTGTGTGTGTGTGTGTGTGTGTGTGTGTGTGTGTGTGTGTGTGTGTGTGTGTGTGTGTGTGTGTGTGTGTGTGTGTGTGTGTGTGTGTGTGTGTGTGTGTGTGTGTTGTGTGTGTGTGTGTGTGTGTGTGTGTGTGTGTGTGTGTGTGTGTGGATGATTTTTTGAGCATCGCTAGGGTTCTACTGTGTTTGTCTCCCACACACCTGGCATGGAGTTCTACGTGTTTGGTTCCACCTGGCATGGGGTTCTACGTGCGTGTCCTGGGTTCGATGTGTGTGTCCGGCTTGCTTTGACAGTGATAATGTTCATACGGGGGTCTGTGGTTGGCTTGGGATATTGGAATGGTCAAATAAATCATACCTGATGGACGGCCACACGTTTACTTAAGGAGCTCCAGTAGACATGAAGAGCCCTGAGCGACGCTCCAGAGCAATATCCAACACACTGGGCAGGAAGGAGACTATCCAAATCAAGTGTAAAAGGATGCAAGCGGTGTGTTCAGATCATCAGTGACTTCAAACTAGGACTACAACCAATCAGGATCAATGGAGGATGGACACCTAAAGGCATTCCACAAGGAGAGTCTGAAGTTGGAAAGGGACCTAAATGGGTATTCAAGATGACCTTCAGACCTGTAATGAGGCGGCCCTTCCTACCTGGCTGGATTGATGGAGAGCCCTGTGGATCTTGTCTTGCTCTCAGTTGCACATCTTCTCAGGCTGTACTGTATTTGTTTCAGACAGGACTAGTTGAACGATTGGTTCCGTTAAATCAGAACCAATCTGGGAACTCCAACTAGTCCGCTCTTCGAGCTGAAGTTGTGCTCTTCAGCTGAGGAGATAAAGAAACCTTCACTGTGGCTTCAAGGTGTAAAGAGGAGAATGTTTCAAAGTGTTCCATGCTACTCTGATGAAGACCGTTGTTGTGTTCCACTGGCTGAGAGGAGGAACCCTCACATCTTTCTCTTGGCCTTTCTCCTCTGAAAATCCTGGCACCATCTAGAAGGATATTCCAGCTCATGTAACTGATGTCATGACAGATTCTCAAATACTTGGTTCCTCCTGAGGGGTGTGTCTACAGAACTGAAGACTTCAGAGAGCACTGTATCCCAGCATGCATCTCTGCTCACTCAGACCATACCCCCATGAGTAGGATGCAACACTCTAGTGATGGAGATGTAGAGTTTTATAAGTAACGAGGGAGCAGACAAAGGTGATTAGAACACAATGGCATGTCAAGTCTGTAAATCTTTAAACCATGAAGATGGTTGGATAGTTCAGGAATTCGGCTTCTTTTTATTATGGGCAGTCCTTTCACTCAGATGCCCATATCTCACTGGACCTGTACATGTGTTTGCTGGCTGGCATGATTTGCTGTTGGTGATGAGGCAGTCAGGGTGACGCTGCAGGGCTACGGTTGGCTCTCTGTGAGCTCAACGTTTAGATTTGCTCTGTATGGTTTGTACCCTGAATGATCTTGATGATTGTAAAATGTAGACATGGTTTGTATTGAATGATTCCAGGATTTTAGGTTTAAAGTTATTGTGGGACGTACATGGTAGTTTGGTTCTGATATAACTTGTACACACTGGGTGCATAATAATGTAAAGGTACACTGAATAGTAGTAATGACCAACAGCAACAAACAGATCACATCAAGGTAAGTCTGTTGGCTGTGTTTTAATGAAGACCATCGCTGGACTTCAGGATCTTCCTCCGTTCAGCTCAAGGTGAGGCGCTGGTTCTGTTTTTTCTTTGGTTGGTTCCGGCCGGAATGTTCGGATTCCAGTCGGACGGTTTGTGCTTCCCGCCGTGGAAGGTTCTGAGGGTGGTCACTTGATTTAGTCCCAATGGTTAGCATAGAACGTTGTAGTCTTGACAACCATAAGAAACCACCTGGCAGTTAGTTGGACGGGAGTCCCCTGAGGGAATCTCTGGCGGAACGTTTCTGGATTGTATTTGCGCATCCTCGAGCCGTTGCCAACGGAAACTATTTTTTCAGTTCATTTCATTGGGAATTGTTGGCCCTTATCTTAAACAAGTTGAGTTTTGATATTAAACACATACTGACACGTACGTCGTACAATATGTTGATAATTTCCGATGGTTGCGCCGTACTTTTAACCACGTTGACGCGACGGGACTCTCGCTGCGTACAAAACGGCGTTCTACTTGCGGGCCAATTTTTGACATCAGTGAAGGCTGAAAATCATTTGGTGGAAGACATTTTGACATTTCTTCAACGGGAACCCAGCATCTGAATATGGCTGAGTATATTTGATTTAATATTGATACTGCTTTAGTGTTCTTTGTGACTTCAGCTTTTGTACGTTCTAAATATCTGCTGTCATTAATTGCCACAGAAGTTAAACCCTACCCAATGGAATGACGTTAAACAACAACTTTGGTGCAGAGTTACCAACTGGATAGGGTTAGAATAATGGCCGTCCTTCCCACATGTTACAGTAGAAGATACTCTAGAACTGTACAAGGTTAAAAAAGGTAACATGTAGTTTGTCCCAAGGTGTCTGCCTCCTCATCCAGAGCAAGACCTCCACTCTTCACCCAGAGACAGACCGCCACCTCCACCTCTTTCACCAGAGGCCAGACCTCCACCTCCTCACCTAGAGCCAGACCGCCACTCCCGTCAGAAAGTCCTCCAGAACAGGTCAGTGCTCTGTGTGGTGAGTAGTGTCTTCTCGGGTCAGTTTCAATGCATGGCCTGAACCACTTCTTTAAACTTGTGGACTGCTCTGTCTTCATTCCCAAAAACGGGATGCTCATGGTCTGGCCTCGCAAGTCTTTTCTAGCCCCGAGTTATAATAATATAATAGTTCAATTAATTGTAACTGTTTCGGATGAGTCAATTAAGTTTATTGTTGGGCAAATGCTGATGTAAACCTGCTGCTGTAGCTGAAAGGTGAGGCTGGGGACCGAGGCTTGTGGTGCCAGGATGGACCGAAGACTGAGGCTGGAGACCAGGGGCCTGCAGCACCGAACCAGAGGGAAACCATCGCCAAGCTCATCTGAAACACTAAAATCCACGGAAGTTTAGGTCTGGTTTTGATCATCTTATGACTTTAAATCTGTTCCAAGCTGTGATTTGAGTTAATTCATACAGGGTTATGTAAGAGTCATATGAGCCATTATTGTTACTAGTGCTGCTACGACCATAGTGGATGAATTGCTGAACGCGACAATCTGCAGATGATGTTCTAATTTAAGTGTTTAAATATGTTTCAATTTGTCTTCTATTTTACTCAAGTGAAACCTCAGATGCAGGAGGTGGGTGTATTGCGTCCCCGATTTACTGCCAACTGTGTTTGTAACCAGGCCAGGAATCCATGGCTGGAGGAGCCGTGCTGAAGGAGCTGATGGAGCTGTGCTGAAGGCCCTGCCTGGTGGAGGAGCTGGTGGAGGCCCTGCCTGCTGAGAAGGACGTCTGTCGTGGGTAGATGGAGCTTGACTCTAAAGTGATCTCTC